>PVHY01002613.1:0-123004 GCA_004024945.1 Uropsilus gracilis | reverse complement strand
GAGGTGGAGCATTTTTTCATATGTCTATTAGCCATCTGTATCTCCTCTTTGGTGAAGTGTCTTTTTAGTTCTTCTCCCCATTTTTTGATTGGGTTTTTTGCTTTGTTTTTGTTGAGCTGTAGGAGCTCTTTGTGGATCTTTGTTATCAGACCCTTGTCACTTGTCTGCAGGGCAAAAATTTTCTCCCAGTTGGTTGGGTATAGTCCCAGTTGTTTACGCTTTCCTTCATTTTTTTGCTGGCCATTGTTGTTTCCCCAAATGGATTTCTGAGGTGAAATTCGAGACCTCCGAGCAGTAGCTAACCTGGCGTGTGCAAGTTGGGCGGGTTTCCGGACGAACCTGGAGGCGGGGCTTGGCTCCCAGGGATGACGGAGGGGGCGGCGCGGCGAGGGGGACCCTCCCAAGGGCCTGGAGCTGGCGAGGTGACCTCCGAGCAGTAGCTAACCTGGCGTGTGCAGAACACTTGGACTTTCTGAAGTTAAATTATTTCCTGAAAGTTATACAAGGTATGTGACAAAACAGGAAAGGAAACACCAAATATGCTGCCCTTTCATCAGTGGTATTTGCTTTTTACTTGGGAATTTCTAAGACTGAAAATGAGAAGGAACCAGTCATCTTGATTACTTTAGATCTTGACTACACCTGACTTGTGTCTCCCCTTGAAGACTCTGCCTCATAACCTTCTCACATCCTGATTCCTAAATCAAAAACAATGAAGTTACTACTGACTTAGGATGCTCCAAAAATTGTGATCCAAGTATAAAGTTTCCTATACACCAGCCATACTTCGTTTATACTACTAATAACAGTAGTTGCATACATGGATTTCCTATTTATTACATGATAGGCATTATGCCAGGCATTTTATGCATATTATATTATTTAATTCTCTACAAAAGCAATAAGGTATGGATTATTATTATATCAAAATGCTACTAGAGGAAATATTGATATGTGAGAGATAAGGGAGAAATCCCAAACTAGGCTCACTTTATGGTTCCTTTCTTTTTTCATTAAAACTATGGAAAATAGAAGGATTAGGGATCTACTGTATTTGAGTGTGAAGTGAGCTGTAGTTTCAAGGGGAAAACTGGAAAGAGCACAAAGGTGATATCTCATGGAAATTGAAGTGTTTCATAAATTTGGCTTATATCAATAAGAGATTATAGAACATTTCAGATTGAGAGAACATTCCATCCTTCAAATACAAGAAGAAGACATAATGAAGACAAGATGAATACATCTTCAGTAATGAGGGTAAGCGTTCAAATTGGTTTAAATAACTACATCCAACTAACTTCTGATTATACAAAAAATCTCCTGAAATATACCAAAAATTTAAAAATAGAAAGGTGGAAAAGCAAATAATAGAGCAGTGAAACAGAAATATAAATAGCAAACTTCAGTAATCTAATAAAAAATGAGAACTATGCTATTTAAATCATAATTGCCCTTTTGTTCTGAGTGATGGGATATATGTTGGTAACTAGAATACTATTTTCATTATACTTCCAAAGCTTTGTGATGATGGAAAAAGGAGAAAGGCCCTGCAAGGGTAGCTCTGTACAGAGCAGTTCATGAACTTTTACACAGGGCAGAAGTAGGAACAGAAACTAGTTTGGGCAGTAAGAACTAAAAGTAGATTTTTATGAAATAAAACTGTAAGGTATTTTTTTAATTCTTTGTTATGTCTAGCTATTAAATATGTGGGAAAGATAGATCTCTAAAATTAAACTTTCATGTAATTCTCTTCAGGCTACATAAATGTTGTTCTTCATTTCCCAAATCTCAATAAAACAGCATCATTCTTGTGCATATGCTTACAGGTGTGTGGGTTCCAAGTATGTGATTCTGTGTGTGTGTATGTTTGTGTGGGTATGTGTGTGTTTGCAGTGGTTTCAGGAGACCATAGGTCAAATCTTGAAGTATCCAAACACTTTCCTGGCTTCTAATGGTTTTGTTCCTTTCTCATAAGCTAATGATATTAGTAATAGTGGCTATTATATTCAGATATGCCACATGAAGATGTTTATACACCCTGAAAAGAAATATAAATTTTATATTACATAGATACAGAATATGTAATCCATGTACAATACATCTGAGAAATCTGTGTCATGATACTGGTGTTATATAAAAAGAGAGAGAGAGAGAGCATGCAACAAATATATTGCTTCAAGAATGTTATATGATATGGTTTACTTGACCAGGGTTAGAAATTTCCTCCTGGAGAGATTATAATGGGTCTCAATGATCTCCCCTTTTGAAGCACATGCCCAGTTTTCAAGAAAACACCTAAGGCTATACTCCATCCCTTCTAAAACTGAATATTTATCAGTTAAGACATTTATACTCTCAAAGTATTACTCACACAATCATAATAAGAAATGAAAATCATTCTAAATTACAGACACCTAGATATGCAGACATAGAGAATGTTTATAGTTGCAATTCTAGCATTTTACCTAAGAATAAAGAAAGGGAACTACTCACTAGTCCACATATTAAGGAACTTATCTCCTCCCCAGTGTCATAAAATTATTAATTGGAGTTCAAATGGACAAAAGGGCAATCAGACAAATTAAAATAGCTAGATAGATATTTCATCATTTTTTATCTAAGAGATAAAAGATCTCAATAAACCATTAGTTCATTTACAATAACCAGCAGATAATCAGACTATAGAATAAATTACCAAAATGCTGATGCACCAGCAGGGATTAATAAATTATCCACTTTAACAAACCATAGACATAACACAGTATAAGCCACATTACTGAAGACCAGAACTTAAACTTCCAAAATTGCTAACTTCTACTACCACTTTTCAGTACCCATATGAGACTTTTCTGGGGAATAAGGTATTCTGCTTGTGAGAATGTTTATTCAGAATGTTAAGTGAAACTATTGAGTATATCAGAGAAATACCTCAAAAATTATAGGAAGTTACAATGTCTCAGTATTAGAATGTAAGTACAAAAAAATAGGAAAACAATTACACAAATGGTTAATAGCCTCAAAAACAATCTCTATGGAATATACTATATAAGTATAGTGTATATTCAATAACCTTATGATGTAGGTAAAATAAAAATTTTCTTCTGTAAAGTTAGAGGAGTAAAAGTTGGCACTTTTCCATTAATCTGTTAACAAAACATATATTAATCAGTTCATAAAAGGAGTAAGTTTGGTGGGTATAATAATATTGACTGAAAGCCATCCTAAGGGCAGGTGCCTTACTTATTCAAAGTGTTTCCTTTTCTTACCTAGATGTTTGTCTGGGGCTAATGCTATTGAGCCTAAAGATCACCTGGGTGCTTCTGGACTTTGAGATGGATTCTCCTTTGTTCCAGATAACTCTTCTCTATCATATCAAGGGAATATATTGGATAAGAGAGTACAAAAGTTTAGACAGGAAAACTGTGAGAATCCTTGATACTTTCATTTGGAACAAACAACCAGAAGTGTCATGGGCAAGATGCAGTATAAAGGGATAGGAGGATAACTTTATCACTTAATGGAACAAGTGAAAGATTGACATCTACAACTCCATCTGCCTCTTCATATTTGGAAACTTCTTGATATTTCAATTATGTTTCTAACAGATACTACTGAAACAACCAATAGAGGAAGAGTACAAGAATTAATGGAGATGGGAAGAGTCAAGAAAAAAGATGAAATTGGGAATAAAATTAAAGGAAATGTTAGATGACCACAATTGTTTCCTCTAGGATGAATAGTTTATTAGGAAGAAAAAGAAATGTATTCCAGGTAGTAACAAGGATCAATTGAATGCATAGGTATCAATTTCCCCAATTAAAAAGATATGGCTGGCTGGAAAATTTAAGAAAGAGTCCAGCTGGCAGAAGTAAATATTCTGTTTCTAATTTCTCTCTCTCCCTCCACACAGAAATACATAACAATTATTTCTGTTTCTTAAACTTTACATCTTCCTTTTCAGAATTAGAAGTACAGAGACCTAAATTGATTCTATGACTTCAAGAAGCTCAATTGTGATAGTGTGAAAAGCATCAAACACATTCTCTCTTCCTTTACCTCTAACTCAAATTCTTATTCATTGAATCATTCTAAATGAAATATAAAGTAGTTGAAATAAATGACCATGTCTTTACTAAAGAAAAATTTGTAAAGCACTCACCTCTACATTGCTCATTTGGAAAGGGCAAGTAATCACATTTTTAAATGTCTGTAATTTAATCATTACCTGAATGATACTAATATTTTAATAGTGACAAGATGGTCTTGGTAAAATTCATTCAATTTTATTCTCAGATTCATTCATCTTCGTATATCAATGAAAGACAGTCATTTATAATACTAAGCTCCCTTTCATACCTATTCACACATTCTATATGCAAATAGATTTGCTCTTCAGTGTAACATATTTAACCATTCCATAAGTTATAGTTTGCTGCCCACAACTGAATAAATGAGATTGCATCACTATCTTTAAAAAGTATTCTTGATTTAAAAAGAATTTTACTTGACACTTTGTACCAATTCCTTGGATACACTCCTATAAATAATTTTTATAAAATGTATTTTATCCTATTAAAAATGGTAGTATTGACAGATCTGGTGAAAAATTATTGTGAGAAAAACTAATTGTCACCAGACCACATTTCCTGCCCTTCGTTAGCATCCTAGTCAGATCTAGCACTTAAAACTTCCCTACCCTTTAATCTTAAAGGAAAAATAAAAATACCAGTATGATTGATTTAAGTTATTAAACCCTTATTGGGGGTCAGAATTTAATTATTTTCTGGATATAAATAAATCTTTAATTTGTAGAGATATATTTAGTAGGATACTGTCTTGCTCACTTTCCATTAACAATACCATTAACAATACTCAAATGACTAGCATCTCTTCTTCAGATTCCATTTCTAAAATGCCCTATTTACACTCAGTAACCTACTCTACACACTCAGAGCTGAATACAACCTGTGTAAACTTTGTCCTAAAAAACAGAACTGCTGTGTAAGACTGCTATGGGAATTTTTCCAAAGCATAATTAATAGTCTCAAAGGAATGCTATCAAGCCAAATATTATTGCTAGATTTTTATTATCACACAATGTTCACTCACAAAGTGACAATTATTTGCATTTTTCATTGACTCATTCTAAGTCACTCAGTCATACCCACCTGGCAAGTTAGAACTTAAGGTCCTGAATCCCACAGCTGTGGTTCATGCAGAAGTACAGGTCTGACTTTTCCTCTGCCACATGGAAGACATAATCTTACAATCAAGACCCCAGAATCAAGCACCTCCTCACCAGAGATGGCAATCTTTGATAACACAGCCTTTAATGGATTTTTATCTATTTCTTGGTCCTACTTCTCCTTCCTAGAATGGTGTTCTAGAACCAACCATCCAGACTATTCTTGTCTCTCAAGTTTTGCTTTTGAAAAAAACCCGAAGAAGAAATGTATACCAATTCAGGTAACAGGGGCACAACTGGAACTTCTAGCCAGCACAGGGCAACTCTTGCCAGGGTCCTGCCTCCAGCAATCTTGTGGACAGCCTCACCTGGGACCCTAGGACCTCTGCTCACCCCATCCACATTTAGGCACTGCAGCTTACTTAGAAGTGATCCTGATCAGCCCAGTGGCCTACAACAAGCCAGAATGCAGAAGGTATTCACCAAAGTAAAACACAAAACTCACGGCCCAGAAGTGCCGGTGCCTCACAGCAGCACCAGTGCAAACAAGGAAAGGAACTCATCCCCCAAACCAGTCAACAGAAGCAAGAAATTATCCAAGCACAAGGGCAAAAATGACCACAACCTGATATATTTCAACTTGCTAACCAATACTAGAGCAGTTGTTGCTCAATATGTAGAGCAAGCCTAAAGGGAAAGCACAGAGAGGAAGAAAAATACAAATACGCAAGTAAGTCCAAAGGGAAATAATTCATCACCAAAGGATAAGCAATCTCCAGAAACAACAAGGATGACATCAAAAAATGCCCTTTACATCAGATAAAGAATTCAGACACAATATGATAAATGTAATCAATGAGCTAAGAGAAGTAGAAAAATATTAAAAGGAATATAGCAAATGAACATTATCATTGTCAAACAGAAGAATGAGATTGAAACCCTAAATAAGAAAATGAAGGAGATACAGTTAATAAGAGGAACAATAGAAGAACTCAAAAATACAGGGAAAAGCCATGAAAGCAGACTAGAAGAAATTGAAAAATGAATCAGCACACTGGAGGATACAGAAATAGAGAGAACAAAGAGAGAAAAAGAGAGAAAAACAAAGTGAAAAAGATGAAAGAGAAAAATCAGAGATCTACCAGATATATCAAAGAAAGGAAATGTAAGAGTAATTGGAATCCCAGAAGAAGAGAAAGACATAAAAAATGAAAGACTTAGTGCAATAATGAAAGAGAACTTCCCAAACCTGAAGAATGAAATGAAAATAGACATACAGGAAGCTAAAGGGACACCAAACTACTTTAATGAAAGAAAAAACACAGCAAGACACATAATCATAAAACTTCCAAGAGCCTAAGATAAAGAACAAAACAATGAGGATGACTAGAGAGAGGAAACAGATAACCTACAAAGGAAAACCCATTAAGCTGACCTAAGATTTCTCTGACAAGACACTCCAAGCAAGGAGAGAATGGAGGCACGTCATCAAAACACTCCAAGACAAAAAGTGCCAGCCAAGAATATTTTACCCTGCAAAGCTGCCCTTCCTTTATGAAGGAAAAATTAGAACCTTCTCAGACAAAGTCTCCAAAAATTTGCTACCACCAAACACCCACTCCAAGAAATATTACAAGAAGTCTCAAGACCAAAACCCTCAGAAGAATAAATAGAATAAACATAACAAGAAACCAAATCAGAACCTCAAAATGAACTCCAGAAAATCAGCACTAGCACCTCACACAGTAATCATCATTAAATATTAATTATCACTCTAAATATCAATGGTAAACTCATCAGTCAAAAGACAAAGAGTTGCGGACTGGATCAAAAGACAGAACCCAACATTTTGCTGCTTCCAGGAAACACATCTGATACCTAAAGATAAACACAGACTAAAAGTAAAAGGAAGGAGAACAATTCTACAAGTGAACAGTTCCCCAAAAAAGGCAGGGATAGCCATTCTCATAGCAGATAAAGCAGATTTCAAAATTTAAAAAAAGTGACAAAGGATAGACAGTCACTACATAATGATTCGTGGTTCAACCCACCAAAAAGACATAACAATTATCCACATATACTCACCAAATGAGGGAACACCAAGATTCATAAGATAGCTACTAGCAGAAATAAAAAACAAATATTGGCAAAAACACATACATTGTAGGAGACTTTAACACCTCACTCTCACCAAAGGACAGATCAATGAAACAGAAACTACACAAGGACACAAAAGCTTTAAAGGAAGACCTAGACCAAATGGACCTAATAGATATCTACAGGGCACGGCACCCCCAAAGAAGGGAATACACCTTCTTTTCAAATTCACATGGATCCTTCTCTAAAATTGAGGACTATTAGGACACAAGGAAAACTTGAATACACAAAAAGAAAGGAACACTCTTACACTGCTGGTGGGAATGTAAACTGGTCCAGCCACTATGGAAATAATATGGAGGACCCTCAAACTAATGAAAATGGAACTAACATTTGACCCAGCATCACTCTTCTGGGAATCTACCCAAAGGAGAACTCAATGTAGGTACAAAAGGACACCTGTGCTCAGATGTTTATTGCAGCACTATTTATAATTGCAAGGTCATGGAAACAACACAAATGTCCCAAAACAGATGAATGGATGAAAAAGATGTGGTATATATACACAATGGAATATTACTCATCAATTAAAAATGACAAATTCATTGAATTTCTGATAACATGAATGTACCTAGAAGAAATCATATTAGCAGAAACAAGTCACAAAGAAAAAGACAGAAACCAAATGCTTTCACTAATATATGGACCACCAAACAAAAGTACACAACTTGGGGCTTGGGAGACCAGCTGGAGTAACCAGGGAGGGGAGGCGGTAGGTGATACCTGGGGATTACAATGATGTGAAATATATATATATATATATAATTTATATAAAAACCTATACCATTGTGTCTCATTATCTCTACCAGCCTCGTCACTCATTCTTCATAAGGATATCATAATTTAGACCAACAGAGGGGTCTTGGGTTAAGGGAAATTTTAGAGCAACAGAAAACTGATATATTATGCTAAACAAAGCCAAGGAAGAAGCAGTTTCAATTTTGAAGTACTGGCATATGATGGTAAATGATTCTATCACACAAAGAATATGTGAACAAAGTCAGAGATTTAGACCATCAGGGCATCATAAAAGACACCACTGCATGAAAATAAGGCCCAAGTTAAGACTAATGAGTAAATGAATCACTCAGGCAAAGAAGGGCACAATACTTCATGGAAAAGGGAAAAGGAATATAAGTCTAGGGGAAACTATCATTTTTGAATGCATTAACCCTTTGTTCTAAATCTGTATAACTCAAACATTTTTAAGGACATTTTACTTTTTAATAGGAAGTCTTAGAAATTTTTGTCGAATGTGTAAACATTTTCCCATATAATTTTAATATCTGTCATCATACCTACACAGTTCATTGTTCTCATAAGGTAATAACATTAACTTATTTGTCTTTCTAGTACTTTAATGTTATACTTTATCTTTTTCAAATGTTTAAAAACTCTACAATCGACTTGATTCTAGAATATGAAATGAATGTCTTTACTCGGATGAGTTTACTTTGCTTTTCTCTCATAAGCTGACATTATCCAGTAGATTTCCTTACTAAACTGACCAACTTTCTTTAACCAAATATCTAACTCCTGCCATACATTGGTTCAACTCTCCACAGCAATTGAATAACCTGGAAATATTAACAGTCTCTCCTCTAGCCCAAAATAACACTGCCATCTTCAGTGACATCGTTGCTTCTCACTCCTAATGTAAATTTCAATATTCTTATAAATCACTTTGTCTATGACAGCCTCCTCCCCAAATTAAATAAATTTAGTATCATCCATATAAGTGACCAATTAGTGAAAAGAAGTACATATTCATTAATGGAAAAACAAAATGCAATAAGAAGCACATTTTACCCTCTTTGGAGGTGTGTGATTCAGTGAGTTTTCAGTAATTCTTTTATATAACTGGAAACAAAAGAATTTTCTCTAAAAATAATTGGTATTTAGACAGTATGAAATTGACACAGTGGAATAAGAAAAATTTGTTTATAAAGGGTACCTCACCAAAACAAGAGAAGTTGTATCGCCAAATTCTCACAAGAAGGATTATTAGACAGTCCCTGAAGCAAAGATACTTAGCTGATCTTGAGAAACACAAAATACCTCTGCTTGTAGCAGCATGAAGCCTGGCACATGGTCACAAAATGTTACCAGAAATATGAAATAAACATTGTCAAATGCATTCCATATTTTCAGAGGCTCCTCAATTAAAGAAGTTCATAATCTGAATTAGAAACTTTACAATAAACAACTAAAAGTAGTCCTATTAGTCTTACTCCTGTTACAGTATTAAGATTATAATCAACCTTTTCTTTTTTAATATTGTTTACTAATTTTAAATGCATTTTACATGATTTCTAAAAATTACGAGAAAGCATTGGCTCCTATTTTTAAAATATTGGAAATGATATAATTACTCTTTTCCTGAAGAATTATTGTCTAAGATAAAAGGCAGGATGTTAAGAGTGCAGACACATTCAGCATTTGCTTGATTTGGCAAACACTGTCATTCTCGGATAAGGTTTAGATCTTGATTAATTTGGTGATAATCCTGGAGTGGGAGGAGTAGAATGAATGCTAACAAAGGAACAAGTAACCAATTTGTCACACTAATTGAAGGGTCAGTAGTTCATATAAGTCAGGCCATCCTCACCATGTAACTATGACTTTAAAGGAGCTGTAACACTAAAAGTCTAGATATGAGCATAGGAGTGGGCTCAAGGAAAGCAGAGAGTATGCCATGCTTGATCTGGTGAGGGTCAGGAGGAGCATCAAAGGTGAAATTTGAGAAAGTGCACAAAAAGAACCATGTCAAATTGCAGTTATAGTCAAGAATCACCCTAGTCCTTCAGCAAAGTGCAATTATATAGCTTCCTCATTCCAAGGAAAGTCACATGTCTCCCAGGTCTTTCCTTTTGCTTCCTATTGTGAATGTTTGGGAAGGAAAGGGCCTGAGTCATAATAAAGAGGGATTCTAAGATAAAGTTCAACATATTTACATAAAAGCACTCTATCTCTAGCACAGGGGTGCTTCCTGGGGGTCCTGATAACAATATCTCTTAAAATACTATCTCTTTTATCATTTATCTTCCATGAAAAATATTGTCTATCTGAAGTAAAGACACACAATTTTCAAGATTGAAAATCACTCTGAAGAGTCAGTTCTAGAGTTAACAAACCATATATGTCCATCTGGTCCAGTAACTAATTGTATCTGAACTTCATTATGCTATCATGAGTGTTAAAGGTAAGAAAAATGTAGCAAGAACAAAAATCTACTGAAAGGAGGTATAAGGGGCCATGTTCCATTGTTGAGACTTTTAAAAAACAGATAGGGGATTAGTTTGGATGACATAAACGGACTTGGATTTTTAAAATTTGCAATTCAATACTAGTGATGTGCATCACATTCTTAGCTTTAAATTGTTGTCCACTCCACTACAAGCCAGTACACAGCTTTTCCTTTGTTTCATTACTATGATATGCTGCCAAAAATGTCATACTCAATCCCTGATGTCATTCTGACTATGAAAACAAGGCACTTGGTGTTTCAGTGGATAGATGCAAGCAGTGATATAAGAGATACCCTGTAAGATTTTAAGAATATGCCACCAGTAACTCTCTTCACAGAGGGGAGTTAGCTATTTATTGCTACTGAGAACAATTCTGGAACCACTAGTGATATTGTCAGCACCTACAGTTAGTCCTTGTGCAAGCAAATAAACAAGAACTATGCAAATGTATACAAAAGACACTGCATCCAAGAAGAAGGCCCTTATATGACTCAAACTAATAAAAGTTGTTTCACCAATCTTGTCCATACCAACTTCTAAAGAGAGTACTTTGTGAGGACCACAGTCAGAATATACAACTTTTATAAAATAGAGAACCTAATTCCTATGGTGAGGAGTGTTATAAAGACAGCATTGGAAAACTGAATGAGGATAATCTCTTTATCCCACTCTGAACTTTGCCAGTCCAGAGTATCTTTCATACTGTCTCTTATTTTTGATCTTTACCTTTCTTAAATATTCTGACCTCCTTCATCTCAAAAAAGAAAAGAAAAATACGAATGGTTGCCTGTATGTTTTCATTAAAACTCATATATATCTAATAAATATCATAATAACAAGTATGGAGGAGGTGGATATGACATACCTTATATTGGATAAGGTATGTCAATAAAGGAACTTTTTTCACTGAAGGTTAGCGCTGACAACTTTCCAAGGAATGATGTCAGTTTATTAATGAATTTGAAACTGAGGCTCTAAACAAGAAAGTAACTAAGAGGAAAATCAATCCCCAATAATTCCCTGGTTTTCAGCATAATGCTAAGTGCTGAATATTGTACAGATGGAATGAGGGTTGTGAAGCAGGTTGGGCCAGAACCAAGCCAGCCTCTAATTCCTAACCCGGTACTGGCAAGGATGCAACCATGGACTTGTGCTGACAAATACTCTATAATTCCTGCCCCAAATCTGAGGAAAATGTAGCAGAATCCTAAAATAACTTTGAAATTGACTCTACTGCTAAATAAGCCTGAATAAAGGACTATCCAGGACCCCCTTTTTTGGTATTTTCCGATTATTAAGTTAACATCCATACATTTGGGATGTTGCTTCTATTTCATATTCATCCACAAACTTTATGTGTTTATCTCCCCTGACTTCCAGAGCATGGTTCTACCAAATTTGAGCTTTTCCCTCAAAGGAAGAGATCATAGATTTCATTTGGCCATAGTCCCTACATATACTCCACAGCCAGCCTATATATCTCCTTCAGTTATGACCTGAGCTACATAAATAAGTCACTAAATAAGACTGAGGTCACTAAATAAGACTATCAGAGTTGAATGTTCATTTAAGCTGTCCTACTCTTCTATGCTACATCCCACAGCCCAATCTCACACTCAGATCTTAAGGAACTTTAAGCTTCTAATATAGTCATCCCAGATTCATATGTACAATCATATGGATATCTGCTTTACATGTTTAGTAAAGACACAGCAGGTTTGTTCACTGCTTTCAGCTTACAATTTATAAAGGGGAATTAGAAGCAGAGATCTGGAGAATGCATAGTAGACACAAAGGGACAAGGACTTTCAATTGTCCATCACAAATAGCAGGCGAATGAAATGAATAGAGAAAATCAAGTGGACAAAGCTCAATCAAATGGATAGAACATAGAATCCAGAAAAAAATAAATTGCATTGTCAAGCTATATTATGACCGCAACATCTTACATCACTAAAAAGATTATTTTGTCTCTATACATTCTAAAAATCCATGTTATTACAACAAATGTTTCAGTGTCTTTTAAGATAAACAGATTAAATGCAAAGCAGAAAAACATCAGTATCCCAGTGTAAGCAAGAAAGGATTAGGACCAGGATGTTAAATAAGTTTCATTTCATTTGCCAACTACATTTCATTCTTAGGAACTTCCCAGAGCAATAAACAGCTTAGAGCATGTAGCTATGTCCAAAAAGATAGAAGAAGGCCAAGAAGTTGCTTAGTGGCATGTGCCGTAACTCTGGGGGAGGACGGTGTAGAATGAGGAGTCAGGAGGAAGCTTGGCTCCTGTACTATAGTTACTATCCCTATGATAAGGAAAGTGGTATTGGCACATCAAGGAGTGGAGAGAAATGCTGGCACTTATAAATCATATACAGCTTATTCATAAATACTTGGAAACTTAAACTTAAACTTAAATGAAGAAGGGCACATCTGCTACTGTGTTAGATGGAGGTACACAGCTGTGCAGGACTTTAAGTTCACGAAAAGTAAGAGTGAGTCATATGAAGGAAGCACTTAACAGGTTTTCCGTTAGACTAATTTGATGGTGGTAAAATGCACTATATTTAAATAGTAAGTATTAATTGTATGCATTTCATTTCTGATGCTAACAGTGAATTTTAAGGAATGAGCTTTCTGTTATCAGACATAGGATGGTTTTTGGAGGAATACTTGATAAGGAGCCAAGAGTCCTGAAATAGCTTGTGTTTTGGGCTACTCATTAGCTTTGTGACCCAACACAGGTCATAGTTTTGTACATTAGTCTCCTAATATGGAAAATCAGGGTACCAGTCACACAATATTTCTCTTCAAGTTAAAAGGTTATTAGTCATTATAAATTTAGGGAAATCAATACTCTGTAAAATGCAAAATTCTTACAGGTATACAGGCATGTGTGCACTAATATGTGTGTGGGGAGGGGGTGTGGGTATGTATTTTTATGATACTTTAATTCAGAGGCATATATTCTTATTACAATATTCCTTGGGGGAAAATACAAGCTGTTAGTGTGGGGGGGAAAATGCATGAGGTTTCTTGGTCAACAGAAACAAAAATTACAATTTCAAATTATTTAGTCATTTATTTTAATAAGCCTACCTCTCAAGATTACATTCCTGACTTGAATTAATATCTTTTTAATCTGACCTAAATCCATCACAAATCAAACTTTTTTAAGGGTGATTATCCCAGGGTCAGGTTTGGGTCAAGCGTCCATATATATTTTATAGGAATATATTCAGCCCCTTCTCATTCTAAAAAATGCCTTAGGAGAAACCCCCTAATGAGACTTTTTTTTTTCTAGTTTTTGTTTCTTATCACATGTTCAAAACAAAACAAATAGGTATGATGAGTGAAGTTGCTCAGTGTCACCAGATCCAAATTGTAATCAGATCTACTTGTTCATTTGTCAGTATGTGTAAATATTAAGATCTTGTCCGTTTGTCCATTCACCTGGCATGACACACCAAACATGATAGTTAACAAAATTTATCTTAAAAATGAAAAAAATGCGGGTCATTTCAGACCATTAAAATAAAAGCACAATCAGATTTAATGATTTATTCAACTAAAAATTTGCAAACATTGTTTCAATATACAGGTAAGTCTTTGGGGGGCAAGGTAAAAATTCTACTGCTTCTGTCCAAACTATTATATGACAACCTAAAAAATATATTCATCAAAGTTTCCCAACAAATTAATACATAATTTTATAGAAGTACAAAATTTAAATTAAATAAAACAGTGAAAGAAAATTTTACTAAGCAAGATAGTTGTTGATCATGGAAAGGAGGGGATAACATGCTTTTGAATTCTCACCAATATCTTTGTCATACTTCACTACAGTAATTCAGGATATCTAAGTAGTCTGCATTGAATAATGTGATCTAGCAGTCAATCTTAAGACATCATAAGAATATTTCAAAGTTGCTTTATTTCCCAGGGAAATATCACTTCTAGATTTTCATTTTAGAATTACAATTGTGAGTATTAAAATACATGCACACACAGAAAGTTGAAAGCAAATATTTTGGCCTTGCAGAGGTGCCACATTATCTGCAGATTATTTGTTGTCTCTAGCACTGAGACACTGCCCCCACTGAACAATACTGTGAGGATGACCTCACTGTCTGCTGGTTTCCTGTGCATAAGTCTCCAGTTTCAAAGTACATATAGCCTACAAGATCTGTTCAGTAAATATTTTCTTTAATAAATATAGAATAGTAATGAATGACAATGCAGGTGATCAAAAATAGCACAGACTGTGACCATAAATTTTTCTGTGGATTTAAAAAAGTTCATTCTATGATCATAGCAACAGTATTAGATATTATCAAAAGGAAAAGTAATCAGTTAATATACACTGCTCAATTGCACCACTGTGCAAAATTTGTAGAATGGATATTACATAAAATTTAATATAATTACAAGATACATAATAGGAAAAAATGTTTTCATGTTGGCCTAAATTTTAATAAGTTATATGTAATAATTAGATCAACTTTAAATTAATTATTTTAAAGACTAAGAAACGAGGTCTAAAAATAAAAGGCAGATCACGAGAAGTTTATATAAAAGGAACTTGAAAACTTATACTAAATGACTCACTCATATGTGGAATATGATGAAACAAAAAACAAGAGTCAGACTACACCAAATCAAAATCAAACCTTACACTACATGAGGGCAAAAAATGGAAGTGGAGAGAGGGCATAATGGGTATTAATGGAAAATTGTGAGTTATTTGGTTACAGATGTGGTATGGTAACGTATACTTGAATACATGCCCCACATACTTCTGAAACATATAGTGCTGTAAAATTAAGATAAGATGGATTATAATAAAAATAAAATTTTCTCATCAAATAGTGATATATTGCTTATATGATAAAAGCACAAATTTTATATCCTGCATGTTTTAAAAAGTAATCTGCACTAATTTTAAACTGTCTGATCAACTGACTAGATGGCATTTTTTGAAAAATAAGGCATTTATAATATTATTTTCCTGAACTAAGAGCCTTCTGTTAAATATTCATCTAGTCTATGGTTTAGAATGGAGTCTGGTCATGCTGTAAGCAGAGAGAAATTTAATGAAATTAATATCATTTATCTTTTTAATGAAATAAACTTTTAAATTACTTGAAATTATTTCATATCATTTTTAATTCTTTGGGGAAAAATGTGAAAACTATACATCTTTGTCTATATTTCAGGTGTATTTTTGAGACTAGTGAACTTTCTACCTTCAAACAACTTCAGAGCAGAAAGGTGTTATTTCAAATTTCTATCTTTAAAGACACAGCCAGGATTTAAATCCTGGACGAGGCAGTTATTTTTCTTTTGTTTTTTTTCCCCATCCCAGCAGTTTTATTTTTTATAATAAATTTTAAAGTTGTGTGAGAAGGAATGAAGGGAAAGCCATTTTTTCCTTTCCTCACATTCAGAACTTAAATAAATACTCTAGCATTTTCATGACTGATGACTCTCCATAGAGTATATTCATCCACTGAGAGAAGTTTGGGGGATTTTATTTGGAAAATCAAGTTTTGGTCAGTCAAGAAAGAACAATTTCAGTTAGTAAAAACACTTGAATAATATTTGCTCATATTATCTCTGTTCTTTTTATTTTCCCTGTGACACATTAAAATACAAAATGTTTTTAAATTATTTATCACTTTAATGGATTAGTTTGTGTATTATCTACCTCAGTTACTATTAGTTTATTTTAGCTTGCTTAAACCCTTAGAGAAAATAATCTTTCACACATAACTCGTATGAAAACTACTTTCCTAAAACTACTCTCTGGAGTTACTGACATAAAATTTTATTTTTATGTAGTCAGTGTTTTAGATTGATCTATTCTCCACATGTCTTTAAGATACATCTTTTTATTTTCTTGACCTGAGAATATCTTTTCCATTCCCATGTACAATATTTATGTAGAAGACAATTTAAAAGAAACAAGAATCTAGAATATTTGCTGAGTCTTCTATTTAACAGAAATCAGAGTGCTAGAGATATATCAAATTATAAAAACAATTTTAACATATATAATCTCATCTGCATCTGTATTAATATATATAATACATTAATGTATTTTAAAGAGATGTGAATGGAATAATTTGGTAGTAATATATCCAAGGCAAATACAGTTCACTTTAGGAAAATAGTGCAAACTAATTTAATACACTCAAGGAAAAGGAAAAGGTATGTTCATTTCATACTTGAATTTGAAAAGTTACCTCAGTCATGATTGAAAAATGAAAATGAATCATTAGCACAAATTACGTATAGAAATGGAAAAACAAAATGTAGCCAGTTATCAAATTTCAAACTGAATAGTGAATATCAGAATACATTAAAACCAAGACAAAAGTAATGACAAAGTTATTTATTCATTAAAAGTGGGAGTATTTACAGAAGATATGACTTTCTTGCCATTTCATCAATACTCCAACAGAAGAAAAATAATAGCCTTCCACTATTTGTACTATATGTGACCAAAGTGATTTTCAGCACAACAGAAAGGAAATAATACTTAGTCACACACAAAGTGCAACCTTGGAAAACTGATGTAAACTTTAAAAGCATCAGAGATCCAATGATGTAGATATTATATAATGTAAAATTTTGGATTGAGAAAGTTAACTTACCCAGACATAAGAAGATAGATAATGTGTTTATTTTTTTATCTCAAAATCCTCAACTCTTAAGAGTATGAGTAATATATGACTCAATGAATATTTGTTAAATAAATCAATAACATTATTAAATAAGGTATTGAAAGGGTTCAAATAAAGGAAATAGTGTACAAAAATAATTTAACAACCTGATAAATGTGAGCACTTGAATTAAAAAACCTTAGTTACTATATTAATCATTAGTTTTATCTGTATTATCATTTTTTCTTATTAAGATAATATGGATTTACAATACTACGCTTGGTTTATAAGTATAGGATCACATCTTTCAGGTATGTATTATCACACCACACCCACAGGTTCACCTTTCAAGGCAATACAGTTACACTTTGAAACAGTGACAAAATTTGCATGAAACTTTCAACGGACCCAAGAAATGTTGTGCTAGAGGGTACCAAATGCAATAACAATGCTTGGGTGCACCTATGTGGAAGTATTGTTCAGCTCTGAAACTAAATAATCTTGTCACTAGCACATTTTGACACTAATGGTTTTAATCTAACTACTTTTAATCTAACTACATTTAATCTAACTACTTTTAATCTACATTAAACCATATAGTGATAGTTTCATCTAACTCCTGGTATATATTTAAACTAAAGCCCCCTGGCAATATGTCTCAGATAAAAATTTTATACTTTATTCTCATACATTGAACAATTTTCCCAAGTTGTACCAACTGTTGACTGTAGTCTACAAGAAAAAAAACTTCTCTTTTAATATGTATTTTGTTTTATCACAGTTGTTATTCTTCAGAAACAACACTGTTGTTCTTTCTAATTATTTTTCTGCATTAAATTGATCCACTGAATAGTCAGTACTTGTACTAACACAGTGTAACAACCAAGAAAATGGAGAGTTTTTTCCTCTAAGTTAAATTCCGGGAATGACAGTCTAGCAAACTTAAGAACCTAATAAAATATTCAGATTGGCATTTTATTTTACAGTGTTTATTGAGGATATAAACATTCTGACCTTTAAATGTTATAGTTTTTTCTTCTTTAGTTAGAAAATTCTGTATTCCATGTGGTTGATCCCTTTTTGCACTATTTAAATCCACTATGTATAAGCATGAAAGATTTAAGTTGTTTACAATATATACAGATTGCCTATTACAAGTAATTTAAGGACATGCAGTTTTTACTGGAGCGCAGATATTGTGAATAATTAACAACATTCTTATTCTTAATCTGTGTAGTATTAAAAAAAATGTCTCTCTCCTATCTGTAATGGAATGATTAAAAGGTGACACTACTGATAATATAGCTTCTAGCTTCCTAATTACTAAGTGATTGTTATTTTGTTATATAAATTACCTCATGTAATCCTTATTATAACCCTATAATATAAAACTATTAATATACACAATTTGCAGGTGTGGATGGATAAAGAGGCATTGAACCCAGATATTGAACACCACTGTATTAATAAGTTGTTCAGTCACAATACCCCATTTGCATGACTAATCCTACTAATCTTGAGAATCTCCTATATGCAAGCAATATAAATGTTAATGATGTATAATGCTACTTTTAATGGTCTGAAACACAGAGGAATAATTATCAAGTATCATAACCCTATCTACCACATGTAATCTGCCACTTAGAACATTTTACAGCTTGGGTTTCTGTTGCAGAATCCTCAGCTCACTTACTTTCTGTATCAACATGAATGAGTTCAGGTTTTCTTGCTCTTGTACTAATCCCTACAGAGGCAGTGAGCACATTACAGCTGCAGACTTAACTCCATCTTCTCCTCCCCTCTCTATCCTGGTGTGGCTTGAGTTAGCCTCTCAAATCTGATCTCTGACCATATTGCTAGATTTCTGAAGGAGTCAGAGTCACGTGCATTCCCACAAGTTATTCCTCGATGTTTTAATTGGTGAAAAGTTACTTGACCTTCCTTTTCTGCTGGCATAGATTTTATATGCACTCTACTTTAATGCCCACCTAAATATTTCACCTGCTTTTTCTACAACCTTCTCCTACCCCTTTTATAAAAGAGTTGGGCACTAATTATTTTTCCGATGAGAACCAAACATCTTAAGGGTTGTTTTATTTTGGATATGCAGTGAAATAACCAACCCTACTCAATTCTTCTTAAAAGTGCTAATAACAATCATTGCCTGAATCTCATATGAGCATGCTACATACTGTAAACTCTGAGTCTACCCATTCAACTATCCACATAGCATGGAGTCAGTCTCACTCCTTTCCTTATAATCTATAGCCTGAAAAGGCATTTGTACTTTTTTCTGGCTTATAATGTCCACTTCCTCCATCTGTCCATTGTTCTTATAATTATACCACCCATCCATGTCTCTAATCTGTTTGTCAAAATATAGTCAATCTCCCAGCAACTAAATACAAGCTAAATGAAGCAGCTGCCAGTGATTAAAAGTTTTCAGGGTCTTCAGAGATTAAAGAATTTTTCATTGTAAAAACTGATGAAAGGTACATTAGACAGTAGTACATATTTTACAATGCTATGAAAAGGTGATGTAGTAGTGAAGAATATGCTAGCAGGAGCAATAACCTTAAACTACAATGGACACAACTTCTCAGGAAGAGGACAATAGGCTCAAAAATAAGTTCAAAATGGAGTTCCTTATGCTTTGTTCCATGTCACAAAATTAACACTCAATTACGGAGTGTTGTTCCAGAAATGGAATCTCTAACTAGTCAGCCAGGAATTACCTGATCATTTATATTATGATAGATCTTGTCATCCCTTAAAGGAATGTGACATGTCAATAATCTATGATTTTTGCCTACTTTAACATCCTTGTTTCTGCTTCCTTCCAATGAAAAGATTTCATTTTATACAACTCCTCTAAGCTTCTTTTGTCTGTTAGACTGGATGTTATTTACCTGATGAATTGTTGAATAAAGTCCAGAAGGACTTCAAAATGTACTCAGTTGAACTGAGTTTTTTTAACCAGTGCATATTATGAAAATAAAAAATAAAATTTAAGTCTAAGTTGCATACCACAAATACATCATTTTGTTTCTCTATGTGGCACATGAAGTATAATTTGAGACAAGTCTGAAAAGATATAAAACAAATTGTTAAGGAAATGATTATCAAATAAATGATAAATAATTTAGATAATGCAAATTAATGAGAAAACATAAAACATAGAAAGCAAGAAATATATTAGCAAAAAAAGAACAAGATGAAAAATGAAATGATATTCTGAATTATGGTTTTAATAATAAAAAGAAATATTTTAATAATAAAGTACAATAATAAAGTTGATATCTGAAAGATATAGAAGGATGACTAAGTCTGACTCTGTGATTATCACTACCCACAACTAAAGTGGCTAAATAATTCTATTGCTCTTCCTCTACTTTAAATGGGTGGATACCTGAGCTTCCTTCTTGACACACAAATGAATAGCAGAGAAAATACTGGAATAATCAAGAAATAATATACCATACTAGTGTACAAGTGTACACAAAATACAGAACCTAAGTAAACTGGCATATAAAATATAACTTAGCTTTAGTGTATGACCTATTGAAGAGGAGCCAACTCACAGATTTCTTGGTATCACCAAATTACACATTTAAATAAGTTCAAGCCAAGGAAGCCTCAAGCCATAGACTGATCTGAACATTATCTTTCATTCTAGTTTTCTGCTTAAGGAACTGCTTCATTTTTTTTGGCCAACTTAGGTATGAATGCATCTGTTCATTCATCAATTGTTTTAACTTTGACCTTCTTAAAATAACTAGAGTAAAGCACAATATTGATGACCCAATATCAGTGATGTGTTAGTAAATCATATATTTAGATGGGGAAAAAAATCTGTGTTGTGTTGTTATTTTCTGGGTTATAATACCACTACCATGTCCAGTACGAGATGCCAACATTCAGTCACTGAATTAAGAGTTGAGAAGATCATCTGCGAGCTGATCCCATGACATTGCTATGCATACATAAAACAACAAATATAGCAGAATAGTATTCTATTATGCATATATAATTATGCATATATACCACAGCTTCTTAAGCCACTCATCTGTACTTGGATATTTTGGTTGGTTCTGTAACTTGGTTATTGTAAATACCACTTCAGGGAACACAGGATTGCACATATCCCTTTGAATTTTTAGTATTTTTTCATTGTTCAGGTAGATACGTAGGAGAGGAATGGCTGGATATGATGAGCCCATTTCTAATATTTTGAGAAATCTCTGAAGTATTTTTCATTGGAACTAAATAAGTCTATGTTTCCCCCAACAATGTACTTGAATTCTTGCTATTTACAGTGGGAATGGAAGTAGAAATAAGAGAAACAAGTCAAATGGAGAAAGACAAATGTCAGATGATTTGACTCGTATGTAGATGTGGAAAAAATGGAACACACATAAATCACCCAAAATACATACTAGATATATGACTTAGAGAATTAAGGCCACCAGAGCGGTTGGGGAAGTTAGAGAACAGGTGTGGCAGAGGTTCTGTGAACGAGAGAGGAGGACTATAGGTGTCTTGGTGGTAGGTGTGATGTGGTAACATAACTGAAACATGTAATGCTGTAAACAAACAATATCTTAATAAAAATACAGTAAAATATTTTAAAATAGTTAGCATTATTAAGTTTTTACTAAAGCTAGGAAGTGTTAAGTAACATGCATTTCCTTATTTTTTCTTTAATAACTCTTTAAAATATTATTTTTATCATTATTATATATATGAATGATACTAAGGATCAAAGAAGCTAACTTTCTAAGAATATCAAAACTAATTAATTAGCAGAGCCAATTGGCAAAACTAATTGGTAGAGCCAATACTGTCATTTGGTCACCAGACTTCTGATATGCATGCCCTTTCTTAATCAAAAACTTTTCATGTTGGCATAATTTTATCCAAGAAAACTCATGCTTCTCTTAAGTATTTTTCTATTTTCTCTTATAAAAGAGCAAGGGTTAATATCAAGATTATTACCATATAAAGAAACAATCAGTAAAATAATAGATACAAGTATTTCAGATTAAGTATAGTAATGAGAGAAACTAAAGTAACTCTATATATTTATTCCTAGATAGGAGACTAAGAGAATGGAATGATCATTATTTTTCTGGAATCTGGAAAAAGTCTTGATTTATGAGAAATGTGTTTTGGAAGAAGAGCCTAAAGATTTATAAGGAAAATATATTTCATAGCACCCTGTCTGACAAGATAAATGTGCTGAATCAGTTTGGGCAATGCTGGATCAAGGCAATTAATGACCTCAACTTTTAAAAACTCCAAGTTAGGAATTCCACTCAAATTTAGTCCATAGAGAATGATGGGAAGATTAATGCATCCTTATCAAAATAACTCTTTACCTGTCTTCTGCAGCTCCAGAATGAAACACCAAATGAAATAGCAGTTTATCCCTCTTCATGAGAGAAACATCAGTTGTAGAATCAATATAGTTATCAGATTCATTCATTTCCCCCCACGCTTCACATTCCTTTTTTATTTTTACACCATGATTTTTGTGAAGGGACTCATGAAAGAAATCCATTTATTGTTCTTTGAAACAACCATACAATTAATATTGTGACTTCCAGGTCACCTTGTAATAAGAATTCACTATCACATAGATGATAGGAATTCTAAACACAAGCCATGTGGCAGCTCCTGTTCATTTACTTCACAGAAAATCTTATTTATGTGGCTTTCACAATCAAGAATCTCAAAACTTTAAATTAATGTCTTGCTTCCCTCTGTGAGGTTAGCTATTGTCCTCTTAGAAATCATAATATTGTAAATGTCTTATTTCTTAGATGCAATGTTATTATTTATTATTGTCACATATTTTCAATCTTTTACTTCATTGTGACAAAAGCTTTTTCATGCTTATGCACATATATCATTACATAAATGACATATGTGTAATGATATGAGTAAAAACAATTGGGTCAATGAAAGAATTTGGCTAAATAATTGTTTCAGGCATGAAATATTTTAAGGTTTACCTGATTTGTTGCATTAGACATTTGGACATATATTGTCTAATATTAACATTTTTCTTACTTTTGAAAGAAACAATATACAAGAGCATGCCCAAAGCAGAAAAAAATAAAAAGAATTTTGACTTCCTAGAATTATGGTTCACACCTATATGGGTCCACATTGTTGGTATCCTAGATAGGCTGAAGAGAGTACATTTCCGAGAAAGATTTTTCTAGAACATGGATGAATTGAAATGGGAGGTGTGCCGTAATCAGTCAAAGTGAGTGTGTACAGGCTTCCAAGAGCTAATTGGGTACATCTTTTCCTAATTGCATTTTCAGTGATGTATGTTGGCAGTTTGAAATTGACCATGACCCTTACACAATAGAACTAGACAATTGCTATACATTAGGATTTTTCCCCTGAGAAATTATAATTAAATATGCACCAACATGCAATTGAAGTTATACCATCAGCAGTGTTCTCCTAAAGTATAAATAAATAAATAAATAAATAAATAAATAAATAAATAAATAAATAAATAAATAAATAGGTATAAAGTCAAATAACCAGGAGTATGAGCAAGAATAAAAGCAGGAAAACAAAATCTAGGGAGAATGGAAGGAGTTAGGATTCATGATAAAGATGTGGTAGGAATAGATAGACATAAATGAGGAAGAGAAAGAAGTGAGTAATCTGAATGTGGATTCTGGCACTTTCTTATGCCAAGAAGCGATTAAAGCCTCATAAGATTCACTAAGGGAAATACCTGTGAAAGAAAAAAAAAATAGTAGGCAGAAAAAGCCATTGAATTGTGAAATAGGTCTGATACCTATGAAAAGAAAAGAAAGCCAAGGAAGCAAGAGTGTGAGACAAAAATTCTACAACAGTTTCAACCATACTAATGGAGTCCCTTGATTAAAAGGCCTTCATTAGAGAAATTGCAAACTACAAGAATAGGTCAACATTGGTTCCTCTATCATGTTCTTACTATCATCTGGTGGAAGTATAATCTTGCAGAGATGGACCCACTATGGCAGCTCCTGGTACCACATATCACATCAATTACATTTCCCTCTGATTCATGATTCGAGCAGTGAATTTACATACACGTGGTACACAAAAAAAATTTTAGTCAGTTTTTCCAGCAAATAAATTGTTCTCAATAAATACCACCAACATCTGCAGTTGGACCTTTTTACACATGGGGCTACTCTGAAAGATATGACTATTTCCTCATAGTGGATAAAGGACTCCATGAAGAACTATTAACATTAAATTTTCTTGCTATAGTAATATCCTAGATAAGGATTCTGGTTAGTTCTGAAAACAGAACATTTGACCAGTCCAGAATCAGTCTTGGCTTCCTAGATTCAGTGTTCCACCCTTATTTGAAATTGGAGTCATATGTAATTTCTTATTTTTTCATATTTCAGGAATATTCTTTAGTATTTCCTGAAACAGTTTTGTTTTGTTTTTCCTAATCCCTTATATCATGTCCCAATTCCTTGACTCTCGGTCACCCAGAAGCCAAACTGATAGCTATATTGATATATTTATATCCCAGGTGGGTGGGTTGTATGTGTCTTAAGGTGAAAACTGTATCAGGTATCAGGTTTAATCACATATCCCTCTGTGGCATACCACATGGTTGGGGATGCTGTAAATGTTCTACAATATTAGTCAAGGTCTTTCTTTCAAGATTTCACATTTTGGTTGTTTTATATTGTCTCACGTGTCTCCTCGCCTCTCTTCTTCCTATAACATTTGGTTTCATTTATAAGATAGTACCTTTATATACCTGAAGATAGTTCATAGGCTGGCTTGAGGCAAACTGATATTTTAAAATTGATCTCTAATGTTAATATTTATCTACCTAATATTTGCAATAAGAAATGTATAAGTTGTAGAACTCAACTCACTAAATTGTGCTATAGCTTATTCTTTCCTCTAACAACAAATGGATACTTTTCTAATGTTTCTACATGGATAAAGAAAAGCATTTATTTGTGTATATAAATAATGATAATTTGCCAAATAAGCATCCAAAAAGCACTTTAAAAGGGAGATTCTTTTAGCAGATTTTAACTGAGGCACTTTCTTCTTTATGTGGCAACAAGACTTGTATTAAAACTAGTAAGAAAAGATAACAATTTAGTTACTAATTACAGGCCTAAATATAGCACAGTTTATTTTCTGTTAGAAAGCATGCAATTCATAATGTTGATTTTTCCTATCCATGAACAGGGAATGTCTTTCCATTTTTTTACATCATCTTCTATTTCTTTTAAGAATGTTTTATAGTTTTCTTTGTATAGGTCTTTTACGTCTTTTGCTAGGTTGATTCCCAAGTATTTGATTTTCTTTGGTGCAGTGGTAAATGGGGTGTTTTTATCTAATTTCTTCTTCTTCTGATTGATTCTTTGCATATATGAATGCTGTTGATTTTTGTGTGTTGATTTTGTATCCAACTAGCTTACCAAATCGGTTTATTATTTCAATCAGCTTTTCTGTTGATTTTTCTGGGTTCTCTACACAGAGAATCATATCATTGCGTATAATGATAACTTTATTTCTTTGTTCCCTATTCGGATTCCTTTTATGTCTTTCTCTTGTCTGATTGCCCTAGCTAGGACTTCCAGAACTATGCTGAAAAGGAGGGGAGAGAGTGGGCATCCTTGCCTGGTTCCGGACTTTAATTGGAATGGTTTCAGTTTTTCCCCATTGAGGATGATATTTGCTGCGGGTCTGTCAGATATAGCTTTTATTATGTTCAGGTATGATCCTTTTATACCGATTTTTCCAGGGCTTTCATCATGAAAGGATGCTGAACTTTATCGAATGCTTTTTCCACATTTATTTATATGATCATATGGTTTTTGTTTTTCTCTTTGTTGATGTGGTGAATTATGTTGATTGATTTTCGAATGTTGAACCATCCCTGTGGCCCTGGGATGAATCCCACTTGATCATGATGGATGATCCTTTTTATGCAATGTTGGATTCGGTTTGCCAGGATTTTGTTTAGAATTTTTGCATCTGTGTTCATTAGGAAGATTGATCTGTAGTTCTCTTTCTTTGCACTATCTTTATTTGGTTTAGGAATTAGTGTAATGTTTGCTTCATAGAAGGTATTTGGTAACTTTCCTTCTTTCTCAATTTTTTGAAAGAGTTTTAATAGTACCAGTGTTAGTTCCTCTTTGAATGTTTGGTAGAACTCATTTTAAAACCATCAGGACCTGGGCTCTTGTTTTTAGGGAGAGTTCTGATGACTGTCTCAATTTCACTGCTTGTGACTGACCTGTTTAAGTTTTCAATTTCTTCTTTGTTCAGTTTTGGATGACTGTATTATTCCAGGAATTTGTCCATCTCTTCCAGGTTGCTGTATTTGTTTGCATATAGATGTTCGTAGTAGTCTCTAATTATCTTTTGGATTTTTGCTGGGTCTGTTGTAATATCTCCCTTTTTGTTTGTGATCCTGTTTGAGTTTTCTCTCTTCTTTTCTTTGCAAGCCTTGCCATGGGTTTGTTAATTTTATTTATTTTTTCAAAAAACCAGCTTTTGGTTTTGTTTATCTCCTCGATGGTCTTTTTGGTTTCTATTTCATTAATCTCTGCTTTTATTTTTGTTATTTCTTGTCTTCTGCTGGGTTTTAGATTTTTTGTTGCTCTTTTTCTAAGTCCTTAAGTTGGGAAATTAGAGTATTTCTTTGGGCTGTTTCAATTACTTTTGTTTGGGCATGTATTGCTATGAACTTTCCTCGTAGTACTGCTTTTGCTGCGTCCCACACATTTTGGAACACTGTGTTATCATTGTCATTTGCCTTCCTGTAGGTTTTATTTTCTTCTTTGATTTCCTCTTCTACCCAGTGATCTTCCAGAAGCCTGTTGTTCAGTCTCCATGTAGTGTTTACTCTCCTTATTTTCTTTTCATTGTTGATTTCTAATTTGATGCCTTTATGATCTGAGAAAAAGGTTGATATTATTTTAATCTGTGTATTTGTTCAGGTTTTTCTTGTGGCCAAATATACGATCAATTTAGAGAATGAACCATGTGCATTTGGAAAAAAAAGTGTATTCTTTTCCTTGGAGGTGTAGTGTCCTGTATATATTTCTTAAGTCCATTTGGTCTAGCTCTTCCTTTAAAGCTTTTGTTTCTTTGTGTAGTTGCTGTCTGTTGATGTGTCTTTTGTTGAGAGTGGTGTGTTAAAATATCCTACCACGTATGTAGTCTCATCAATATTTGATTTCAGTTCTATTAGTTGTTGTTTTATGAATTTTGGTGCTCCCTCGTTAGGTGTGTATATGTTGATTATTGTCATGTCTTTTTGGTGAATTGACCCTTTAACCATTATGTAGTAGCCATCTTTATCTTTTGTCACGTTTGTTAATTTGAAGTCTGCTCTGTCTGATACAAGAATGGCAACCCTGCTTTCTTGTGGGGGCCGTTTGCTTGTAGTGTAGTTTTCCAGCCCTGCACCTTCAGTCTATGCTCATCCTTAGTGATCAAATGTGTTTCTTGGAGGCAGCAGAATGTTGGGTTCTGTTTTCTGATCCAGTCTGTAACTCCTCATCTTTTGATTGCTGAGTTTAGACCATTGACGTTTAGGGTGATTATTGATATTGATATCAAAATGGCCATACCACCAAAGGCCATATACAGATTCAATGCAATTCCAATAAAGATCCCAATGACATATTTTAAAGAGATAGAACAAAAATTACTGAAATTCATATGGAACAACAAAAGACCCTGAATAGCCAAAACCCTTTTGACAAACAGAAGAGAGAATGGAGGTATTACTATTCCAGGCTTCAACCTGTACTACAAAGCCATTATACTTAAAACAGCATGGTACTGGTACAAAAACAGACAAACAGACCAATGGATCAGAATTGAATACCCAGAAATAGAACCACAGATATATAGTCAATTAAACTTTGACAAAGGGGCAAAAAACATACCCTGGAACAAGGATAGCCTCTTCAGTAAATGGTGCTGGGAAAATTGGATCAAAATTTGTAAAAAAAAAAAAAAAAATGGACCAGGACAACACCCTCACACCCTATACAAAAATTAACTCAAAATGGATAAGGGACTTGGAAGTGAGACCTGCAACCATAAAATACATAGAAGAAAACCTGGGCAAAGCTCCTTATGAATTTCACCTCAGAAATTCATTTGAGGAAACAACTATGGCTGGCAAAAAAATGAAGGAAAACATAAACAGCTGGGACTATATCGAACTAAAAAGTTTCTGTTCAGCAAAAGAGACAATAAACAAAACAGAAAGAAACACAACTAACTGGGAGAAAACTTTTGCCCTCCAGACAAGTGACAAAGGTCTGATAACGAAGATCCACAAAGAGCTCCTACAGCTCAACAAAAACAAAGCAAAAAACCCACTCAAAAAATGGGGAGAAGAACTAAAACAACACTTCACCAAAGAGGAGATACAGATGGCAAATAAGCATATGAAAAAATGCTCCACATCATTAATAATCAGGGAAATGCAAATTAAAACCACACTGAGATACTATCTTACACTGGTAAGAATGGCCCGTATAAATAAAACAGACAACAAATAATGTTGGCACGGATGTGGAGAAAAAGGTACTCTCTTGCAGTGCTGGTGGGAGTGCAAACTGGTCCAGCCACCATGGAAGACTGTGTGGAGGACCCTCAAACAATTCAACATGTTCAACCCAGCAATCCCACTACATGGAATCTACCCAGAGGACATGAAAACATTAATTCAAAAGGACACATGTACGCACATCTTCAATGCAGCCCTGTTTACAATTGCCAAGAATTGGAAACAAACCAAATGCCCCAAAACAGATGATTGGCTAAAAAGAATGTGGTACATATACACAATGGAATACTATGCATCCATCAAGGAGCAGAAACATGTCATTTGCAGCAACCTGGATGGAACTAGAGGGACTCATATTGGCAGAAATAATTCAAAAAGAAAAAGAGAAGTACAGGATGGTCTCACTTATATGATGGATATAGGGAAAAACAAACAAACAAATAAGAAAAAAATGAAAACAACCAATGGGACTGAACCATGGAGCGAGAGAGGAGGAGGGGGAAGAAGGTAGGGGAGGTGAAGCACACAAAAGATCAGGATAATTAACAAATGTTAGTGTAGTGGGAAAGCCCTGGGGTACACAATAATGGACTATGTAATATAAATATAAATACACATATATATGCAAAACACACACACACACACACACACACATTTACCAGATATCGGAAGAGAACAACGGGCCAAACAAGGAACAACTGAACATCAACTTAACCAACCAACAAATTGCAGAAAAATGGGAGATGGGGTGACTGGAGGGGGAATATGGAGGGGGAATACGGAGGGAGGAGGAGGGATCAATTAATGTACAAATGTGACAATTAAATAAAATGAATTTTTCAAATAAAAAAGAAAGAAAGAAAGCATGCAATTCAAATTAAAATATAATACTCCCTTCTGTAAGCATTTTTCCTGTGTAGTTAGAATAATAAGAGTCATTATTACTACATAGATTTTTCTCAAAGTAATTTTTTAAAGTTAACAAAAATATATAAATATTTTATCTTATTCTTCCCCCATATGGCAATTGTTTGGATATATTTTACAAGAAATCATGCCACACACAATATACCTTAAAAAGTAAACTCTTAATATATTGAATTGGATTGCACTTTGGGTTGTAAATGAGAATAAATTTGACCTCATTTCAAGCTCTGAAAATGTGTGGAATAAATCTGATTGGACAGTGCCACTCTTTAAAAACATCTTTATCCAATAGAACAAAGGCAAATTTCTATCAAATGACAGCCCTTTACTAAGTTTACTAGTCTTCTAAATAATAACTCAAGCTACTAATGTATTTTTCCTGCTAATAATTTACTTATGATTATTAATGAATTTCTATGCATATATTGAAGATAAGTGTTACATAGTCAATCTTTTTATTTTCAAAGATATCACATTACTTCATTAATTATTTCTCTAAAATCTTAAATACCTACCCTGAGCATTCCCAAGAGAAACAGATATGAACTTTAGCTTAGAAGGCCATAAAGACATTCTCAGTCTCAACCATTACAATATGATCTCCTACAACATGATTTCCTAAGTTTCAAGAACTGGAATTCAATAGTTGCATTTTCACTAGCCTGTAAACATGCCTTTCAATTATGAAGTAAATAGACCACATAAGTAATAACAATGTCTGCAGAATTATCACTAATTGGAGCATCATCATTTTCACATAAAATAAAGCTCTTAAGGAATGATATTCTGAAACATTTATATTTATTGACTTTATGTGACTAATTCACAACTAGAGTTTTGTTGTACAAAATTTTCCACCAATGGGTTAAAGGACACATGGATTATTTTTTCAGAAGTTGTTTATAATATATGCATGCACATATATACAGATAGATATATCTAGAGAAATATATGTATATACACACAGCGATGTATATAGACATTTAGATATAAGTATATGCTATTTTTCTTCTTTGTATATTACAATATTTTTTAAGAAAGTGCATCCATAGCTTCCATATGGAGCCCATGTTACATCAGAGGCTAGGACTCCTATGTACAAACTTTTAGTTTGTAAAGCAAGAAAAGGAAACTTGGTTTTTCAAGGCATATGTTAGTTTTTATTTGTTTTTTATTTTAAATTTATTTATATATATATTTCATATCATTTTAATTCCCAGGGTTCACTCCCCTCCTCCCATCCTTGGCCTCTCCAGCTATCCACCCCTCCCCGTTGTGTACTTTCGTTTGATTGTCCATATATTAGTGGAATCATTTGGATTCTGTCTTTTTCTTTCTGACTAGTTTCTGCTAATATGATTTCTTTTAGGTATATCCATGTTGCCATAAAATCATCAAATTTGTCATGTTTTAATTGATGAGTAATATTCTATTTTGTTTATATACCACATCTTTTTAATCCATTCATCTGTTTTGGGACATTTGGGTTGTTTCCATGCCCTTGCAATTATAAATAGTACTGCAATAAACATCGAAGCACAGGTGTCCTTTTGTACCCATATCAAGGTATCCTTTGGGTAGATTCCCAAAGGAGCTATTGCTGGGTCTAATGGAAGCTCCATTTTCATTAGTCTGAGGGTCCTCCATACTGCCTTCCATGACTGGACCAGTTTGCATTCCCACCAGCAGTGTAAGAATGTTCCTTTCCACATCCCCACCAGCACTGTTGCTGCCTGTTTTTTTTTTTTTGTTTGTTTGTTTTGTTTTTAAATGGGCCATTCTTGCTGGTGTGAGGAGAAACTGCTCAACTTCACTAGCAAAATGCAAATCAAAACCACAATGAGAGGCATAAATTAATTAATACAAAAGTCTTCAAAATTTTTTCATAATCTTGCAAATACATTTCAGGATAAAATTCAAGCTCTTATCTGGCTTCAGAATCATTCTCAAGATGATTCTGATTGATATTTTTTTCTTACACACTTTCCTTTAGAAAAGGTGTTACTAAATAACACATTTCAATTTCTTGCCCTGAAAGTTTTAGTTTGTTCTACTTCTTCCCAACACTGTTTCTCTATTCTACCCATCCCTTATGTCTTTAAATAGTCTCTCCTTACAGCTAAAGCCTAGAGATATCTTCATGATTTATTCAGAAAGAATGATTACATTTTGGAAAAAGATATTACCTTTACTTCCCCCCCCCCTTTAAAAACATATTAAAAATCTTTAGAAAACATCCATACTCCACATCCAACTGTCAAGGTATAGACTGGGTATATGGTCGTGACCAGGGTGTGGCAGGTGACTCTGGATCCCTGTCCTTTAATTCTAACATAGAGTGGTAGATCCATGGAGTCTTTGGGTATAACAATTCTCACAAGGAAAACAGAATTCTTAGGACCAGTCATACATGCCTCAGGGTAGAATGATCTTCATTCTGAGTCCCAGTACACCTTTTCCAAGGAACAGATGGCAAAGGGTGATATCATCAAAGCAGTTAACAGGGTATCCACAATGGATAGCTGGATGATCAGCAAATTCCATGGATTTACTTCTAAGAATTGACCAGACACCGTGACCTTGTAATCTTTGGTCCTACTCACCCTCATGAGCCATAGCATATCAAATCAAGCCCTCCACACAACAAGACCTTGTAAGGTAACATCACCTATACCTCAGGGAGGAAGCCAGAGCACCTAAAGACATCACAACTTTCAGTGCAAGCAATCCCCCACCCCATTCAGAACAGCAGAGTTCTCCTCAACTTCCACTGGACTTTATCAGTCCCTACATTAAGAAAGGAGCCAGAGGGCCTAGAGATTTTGTGACCTCCAGTGCAAGTAGCTACCACCTCTCCCAGAATAGTGAGATCTTTTAAACTTCTGCTAGACTCCACCAGCCCCAGACCAGTCAGCCCTATGATGTGCCACAAGATCTCCACCAGCACGCATACAGACTGGTGAAACCCAGTTCCCAAATGGGAAGTTAAATAAGTAGTCAAAGGCCATGCAACCACCTGTGACACCCCACAGGCAGTTTGACCAGATGAATGCACACTGGCAGTCAAAGCACTCATCTGGGCAACCCATGCCCAGGTTAGATAAGCCAGAGGTTCCATGTCGGGTGCTATCACAGACCAGACTGGGCTCATGCTGTGAAATGAGGAATACCTCATTTTACTACTTTATCTGTTCCCAAAAAGTTGAAGACAGGATGGGCATAAATACCTATAAAGAGTAATAGTGTTGCCATCCCACCAATATTTACCTAAGAAAACTTCAAAAAGTAATAACCAATTTGAGAGTGACCCCCCTATCCCCAATTATCCCACAAAAAATAATATGTTAACCTGTTAATCAATTTTAGTACACACTCTCCATTTGTCTTCCTTTGAAATTCATCATGAATTGTGCTCTGATCTTTATAAATACCCCTTTCTTTGCTTAATAAATTATCATCTGATCGATTACTTCCAGTCAATCCTTAGCTTCTGTAGCTAAGCCATCTCTCTTGTCGTCCTTTCTTTGTTCCCTGTGTTCAGCTCTCAGCATCCACTCACTACCCACAAAGATCCCAATAACTTTTGTTGGGCCACAGAAAACACTCAGAACAAAAGGCAGACATATGCCCAACAGAAGCCCAAATTATTATACAGCAAACTCAGAAATGAACAAGGACGAGAAAGAAAAATATAAATGGCTAAGGAAGCCCTCAAGGAAATAATACAACACAAATCGAAACTCAAACTCCAGAATCCAGCAATTTTTCTGACAATAAAATTCTCTTCCCTATCAGATGAATAATTCAAAATTGCCATATTAAAAAAGTCAAAGATAAATATTCAGTTTCATTGGACTGATATAATTTCTTTTACTAATGGAAACTATATTCTGCTTTATCCTTTATTGAGCATTATTTGCTAGAATTTAATATTTATTTTTATCTATTTTAATTTTGTTATTTTTTTATTTTTTGATTGCACATATATATACATACATATACACACACCTTTATGTTTATATATAATTTATTTAAAAAATAATACTATAGAAGTATAAATTAATTTAGACTTTCTATAAAAGTTTAGTTTGAGAACATTGTTTACAATGTTTATGAGGCAAAAATTCCATTCTGAATACTTAATTAAATGTATTAATTGCTACCATATTTATACTTCTGAGGAATGTTGAGCCAAGAATACAATGAAACTTCTATTTTAAAAAAATCAGGGGAGGGATGGCACAAGATATTAAGATGAGTAACTGATGGTAAGGTAGTGGGAGAACCTCAGAGTAGACAATGATTATATATATATATATATATATATATATATATATGTGTGTGTGTGTGTGTGTGTGTGTGTATACAATCAATTTTAAAAAATAAAAAATGAAAGAAGTATAGAATGTTTTATATTGAAAACTACCAAAAAAAGTCAAAGAACTCAAACATCACAGATAAAATTCAGAAAAATAAGCCAGATCTATATAAGAATATGCAGAAAAAGAAAAGAACTCTAAATAACAAGCACAAGAACAAGACTAAACTTTAAATAAGAAAATAAGGGATCTGCAGAATCTTAAAGGATCAATGAAAGAGATAAAAATTCTGGGAAAAGTCATGGAAATAGATGATATAAAAGAACAAATCAGCACTCTTAAAGATACAGATAGAAAAAGATTCAAGGAAAAAAAGAAAAAAAAGAAAGATACAAAGGAAAAAGAATGAAGAAATACTGAGAATTATCTGACTCGGAGGAAAAGAAATGTAAGTATCATAGGAATTCCCTGAAAGAGAAGAGACAAGGGAATTAGCAACTATTGAAGGAAATAATGGCAGAATACTTTCCAAACTTGAAGCATGAAGTGAAAAATAGATACACAGAAAAGTAGGAAGATGCGAAACTATCATAATGAATGGAAAAATACAACAAGACACAAAGCTTTAAAGCTTCCAAGAGTCCAAAACAAAGGAACAGTAATGAAGGTGATGATTGGGATGAAACAGGTAAACCATAAAGGAAAACTGATGAGGCTAATATCAGAGTCCTCTGATGAAACACTATGGACAAGAGAGAATGGAGTGATAGTCAAGAAACTGACAAAAATGCAAGCCAAGAATATGTTATCTCGCAAAGGTCTCCTTCCTACATGAGTAAAAAATAAAAACCTTCTCAGACAAACAAAATCTTCATAAATTTGCTATTACTAAACCACCAATCCAAGAAATACAATTCAAAAGAGGAACAAACAAGATTGAACAAGGAATTGAGTAGAACCATAAAACAATGAACAAATCGCAATAACAGTCTTGCATGTATCAGTAATTGCTCTAAATGGTAAACTAAACTCACCAATAAAAAGATAGAGTATCAGATTGGATTAGAAAACAGAATCCAACCTTTTGTTGCCTCCAGGAAACACATCTACTAACTGCTGAATATTAACATATATTAAACATACAGGGTTAGAAAATAATTCTACAAGCAAGAAGCCCCCCAAAAAAGGCAGGACAGCCTTACTCATATCAGATAAAATAAACCTCAAATTAAAAAAAAAGTGATGTAGATGGGCAGTATATAATGATCAAGGGGACAATACACCAGGAAGACTTAACATTCATCAATATATATTCAATAGATGAGAAAGCACCAAAATACACTCAACAATTACTATCACTCCTGAACACAGACACTGGAGAAAACACATATGTGGTAGGATACTTCAGTACCATGCTCTCACCAATGGAATGGTTAAATAGACAAAAAATAAAAAAGAATACAATAGCCCTAAATAAAAACATGGGTCAAATAGACATCTATAGGGTACTGCACCTCTCAAAAACCAGAATTGTCCAACATGTATATGGATCATTTTCTAGGATCAAACACATACTGGATAACAAGACAAATATTAACAATTAAGTGAAGATCAAAATGCTAACAGGCATTTTCTCTGATCATAAAGGTATCAAGATAGAAATCAACCACACAAAGAGAGCAAGGGAACTTCACCCCACCTCCATTCCCCCCTCCTCCTCAGCACTACAGGGGGAATGAACAACATGCTACTAAAAAGAGCACTGGGTTAATCAGGAAATCAATAAATAAATCAAAAATACCTTGAGACAAATGATGGTAAGGACACAGCCTTCCACATGTATGAGACAAAGCAAAAGCACAATAAAGAGGATGGTAGATAGTAGCACAAGCTTACATTAAGAAACAAGAAAAATCCCAGAAAACAATCTAATCTCCCATTGAGAAACTAGAAAAAGAACAAAAAAAATTCTGTAAAAGAAATTAAATAAAAAAAAAGCAGAAAGAACTAAAGTAGAAACAGAAAAGATAATGCAAAAGAAAGGATAATATGCCAATGAAAGGAAAATATGCCTCTTTGAATAAAAAGAAAACAAAATAGCTAAATCTCTAGCTAGGCGCACAAAGAAATAGAGGGAGAAAATAAAAAATAGGATAGTAAACAAAAGAAGAGAAATTACAGCAGAAGGAAGAACCCAAGAGGAAAATTAGAGATTACGTTGAACATATATATGCAGACAAGTTCAATAATCTAGATAAAATTCACAAATTCTTAGAATTATACAAATACCCAAAGCTGAACAAAAATAGAAGTTACACAAATCAATTACAAGCATAAGAAGTGAAAGTTATCAAAACCCTCCTAAAAAACAGGAGTTCTATGATGAATTAGTACCTGACAAACCACATTTTAAAAATTAAGAATGAATACTAGTAAACACATTTTACAGACGAGATCGGGTGCATTCAGGGTGGTATGGCCGTAGACTAAACACATTTACAAAGCCAAAATCTCAGTAATACTGAAAGCAATGAAGAACACAAAAAACTACAGGTCACTCTCCCTTATGAACACAGATGCCTAAAGTACTCAACAAAAGCTGAGCAAACCAAATCTAACAATGCATCAAAAAGAACATACACCATGGTCAATTGGTACTTATTCCCCCAGGACACAAGTATGTGACAACATTTGAAAAGCAATGAACATAACTTACATGAACAAAATGTAAAATAAAAACCATATAACCATATCAATGGATGCCAAAAGAACCTGATAAAGTCAAACATTGATGATGAAGGTTCTTGAAAAACTTGGAGTAAAAAGGACATGCTAACATAATAAAAGCCATATATACAACAAGCCTACAGGTAACATTATTCCTAATGGAAAAAAAATGAAAATCTTTTCATTAATATATATAACAAGGATGCCCACTTTCATGTGTTTTTCCTTTTTCAGTAGTTCAAATTTCATTCTTTAAAATTGCACACATGTTCGGACTGAGTTTACCAAAGACTGAGTTTTAATGCTGGAAACTCCAGTGGGAAAAACTGCTCATGGCACAGGAACCTGTGCCAGGGACGGGTCCCTCACAGGACTGACTCCTGTTGCTAAGGTAACACACCTGTGTGCTAGGGAGGGTCCTGTGTTCTGACTGAGGTTTAAAAGACTGAGTTTTAACACCAGGAACTTCAGTGGGAAAAGCTGCTCACAGCACAGCACCCAGAAGCGCCAGACCACATAGTAGGGAACAAAGGACAATGACTACCCAAGTCTGTCAAGACACCCCAACCAAAAAGGTTTATACAACAAACCCTAGACACACCACTAAATACAGCTACATGCTCAGGTACACCGAGAAACATTTAAAACCCATCAATCTAAAAGAGGAGAAAAAACAAGAAGATAGACAATACAATACAAACCACATATACGCACCACATCCACTGACTGAAAAGGAACTTGTCCCCCCAAATAGCCAACAGAACAAGATATATCAACCACAGCAGCAAAAGTACAAAGGCAAAAATAATAACTTGGTCAGCTTCACCATGCCATCTAAATCTAGAACAGCAGTGAATCAGTTTGTAGAGCAAGCCCAAAGGGAAAACTCAGGAAGGAGGAAGAATACAAATACTCAAGCAAGCCCTAAAAAGAATAACTCACCACCAACGGCTAAACAATCTGCAGAAACCAACATGAAGGACATGGAAGAAATGCTATATATGTCAGACAAAGAATTCAGAATCTATTTGTTAAAAGCATTGAGAGAGGTAAGGGAATATGGAAAAAAAGGGGAAAGCAAGAGTTCAGAAACTTTCAATGAGCTAAAAGAAGATAGGAAAATATAAAATAATACAGCATAATGAGAAATATCATTCACGAACAGAAGAATGAGATTGAAACCCTAAACAAGAAGCTGATCAAGATACAGTTTCTAAGAGGAGCAATTGAAGAGCTCAAAAATGGAGGGAAAAGCCAGGAAAGCAGATTAGAAGAAATAGAAGAGTGAAAATTAGCATACTAGAGGACACAGAAGTCAAGAGGAAAAAAGAAAAAGAGAGAGAAAAACAAAGTAAGAAAACAGAAGAAATAACAAGGGGAAGAACATATACTTCAAATTATACAGCAAAGCCATAGTAATAAAAACTGCACATTATTAGAACAAATCAGATACACACACAAAATTAAGTCAAATTGAAAGCTCAGAAATGACACATATATGGTCAACTAATCTATAACAGAGGAAAAATATGCACTAGAAAAAAGAATGCCTCTTTGATAAATGGTGCTGGGAAATCTGGATTGTTGCATACAAAAGAATAGAACTAGACTACTATCTCACACCATATACAAAAATCAAATTAAAGTGCATAAAAGATTTGGATGTAAGACCATGAAACCATAAAACAAAATGTAGAGGGGAAAACTCCATGACATAAATATCGGAACCTCTGAGCACTCACCTCCAGAAGCAAGGAAATAAATGAAGATAAACAGTGGGACTAAAATCAAAACCAGAATGAATACCACCTTAACATGTGAGAATGGCACATATTAAAAAGAGAAACAACAAATACTGGCAAGGGTGGAGAAAAAGGAAACCTCTCACACTGCTAGTGAGAATAAAAACTGGCCCAATCACTGTAGAAAGCTATGTGGAGATTTCTCAAAACACTAAAAATGACTACCATCCAATCCAGAGATTCCATTACTAGGAATCTATTCAAAGAATACAAAAGCACTAATTCAAAAGGAAACCTGCACTCCTGTGTTTATTGCAGCACTATTTATAATAGCAAAGCTATTGAAACAAGCTAAATGTTCCATAATAGATGAGTCAAGAAAATGTGGTATATTAACACAATGGAATACTACCTAATGATTCAAAAAGATAAAGTCACACCACTTTATCAATGGGAATAGGGATGGGATTGGAAGGGGTTATGCTAAGTGAAATAAGGGAAAAGATAAATATCAGACGGTTTCTTGTTTATGTGGAATACAGAGAGATCAAAGAAAGGGTCAGGAAAAAGACAAAACTGGTAAGTTAACTATAGATCTGAGGTATACAGCAAGGCAGGGGAAGGGACAGGGGCCAAAATTGGAGGAAATATTACAAGGGACAGAGGAGATGGATCACAGGTGCTATGGTGGTGAAAGGGCTTCAGAGACTTCACCTTAAGGGAGAAGTCAAATACTATATAAAAAAACAATAAGAACAATTGTAATGCAGATACTCTACCAAGCCAACAGCAGAGACCTCTTGTGACTACCTTTTCAGTATGAAGTACTACATGATCCTCAGGGTAGTCAAACCTTTTCTGAACCACAGTGGTTCATTCCCAGATCTCTGTCTCACCAAGAAAATTCAACATCCTGGCAGCTGCAGTAATGATTTCTGTCCTGGTGAGGTAACTCAGACATCCACACATAGTAGCCATCTTCAGCCAACCCTGAAGTGAGAAATGCTTTCAGTTGAGCTTATCACTTAGAAGCATGGAAAAGGTTTTTGACAATGAGAGCACAAGAGACATGCTTTCTTTCATGACAGTAATTCTGCCATCTACGACACAGAGAAGACAAAATAATGTGTTGCAGTCTTACTTTTGAATGTTACAAAAACATTCCTTTTGCTTTCCATTACACATTTATAGTTGTTCACAATTTGGGAATAGTGCAGGAAGTCAATAAACAGATATTTATAACTTGAATACAGAAGAATAAAAATCATGACTATTTTTAATATTCTCAAAGTAATAATCAGAGTTTAAAAAATCAGTGACAAATTTAACAATAAGTTAGAAAATGCACTGTTTGAGATATATGAGAATTATAATATATGAAAGTTAGTACATATGAGAATTAAATATATGAGAATTAAAAGTCTTCTAAATGCTATTTTCTATCTAATTATAAAAACCCGCTAGGAAGAGATTTCTCTCTAAATAGTTGCAAATATGTTATAAGATTAAATGCATGAATAAATGTGTAAGACATTTGAGGAAAGTAATATTTTAACATAAAGTTTTAATATATAGTTTTAATATAAAATTTTTGAACTCAAAATTTTTCTGAAGTATATATCCAATGTGTTATAAATTAAAATTGCCTTGAATTTTTGGATGATTCCCTCTTTTTTTTTTTTTTTTTGGAGAAGTGAAAAAGCCACAACAGATAAACCTCTTTGAAAAAGACAGATGACTTAGCATTATAGAGCTATTCATAAATAATCTACTTCCAAGCACATATTTGAACTTACTTACTAACTTTAATAGTGTGTAGCCAATCTGGAGGAAAATTCTGTTACCTATCAATGAAAGTTTAAAAGAACCTGTTGTTGATTTTCCCATGTTCCTGTCACCCTACAGAGCTATCTTTAGAAGCCCATTTAAAGATGAACCCCTTTTGTCTGGAATCCCAAGTGAATATTAATGTTTAGTCACATGACTGTGTATATTTGACATAGTGTGCCAGAAATGAACTCTATCATCATAAATATTATTTCCTAAAGCATAATCTTACCTAGCCTGACTGATAACAAAAGCAGTATGTTTTTTCATTAATTTTGTATAAAAAAGAATATTAACCTGTTGTTGGGTACAGTAGGCTACATAGTAAATAAAAACTGACAGTGATCATATGCACACATAAAATTAGAATGTTTTAGATGATTAAATATAGATCAAAATGAGATAGGGGTAAACAACAGTACTGCAAGAGCTGAGAAAAATAATGTCAACTCTATAAACGAGTGACAATGACACTAAGTCCTCTGTAACAACCACTCTTCTCCAAGTTTTGAGTGTGCATGTACATGTGAAATTCAGATTCACTCCATGAAAGAGCTGATACTAATGTGCATTTTTCACCAGGAAAATAAAGTTTCTAATATTTGTCACAGGAATCGCAGCAATAATATTAGTAATTAAATTATAGACAATAATTTTCAACCCATACAAGTTAGGAGATAGAATTATAATATGATGGAAAGAAGAGAGTCTTGAGAGGAAACTGAAAACGAAACAAAAAAAAAGTCAAAGACAAGGCGTATTTGAGACCGGGCACGGTGACTCGTGCCTGTAAACTTCAGCCTATGAAGCAGCCAGGCCTAGGGATCGCGGTCGAGTCCCGTCTGGGGCCAGTAGCGAGACCTCGTCCCAAAAAAACAGTTAGGCATGGTGGCATGCGCCTGTAATCCCAGCTACTTGGAAAGCTGAGGCTGGGGATTGCTTGAGTCTGTGGTACCCCGGGCAATGAAAGCCTGCGGTTCCACGGGCAAAAATAGCGAGACCTAGTCTCAAAAAAAAAAAGAAAAAGAAAAAGGAGTATTTGATTATATAAAATTATACCCATGTTTCAAAAAATTTAAATTCAAATACTGTTGAAAACATCAAGTGACAATTCTAAAATCATCTCTGCAAAAACATTTAAAATATTTTTAAAAAATTAAGTCAAAAGCATGCAAAATGTCCAACTATACTATTAAATATAGACAAATATGAGATATCTTTTTGTAATATAGGAATATTTTTAAATTGATATTTATATCCATGCAAATGAAATTTGTACAATACTTAATATTATAACAAGGTATCTTCAACATGTTAACATTTTAAATTGCTAGGTATTTTTTTAAGGTAAGACTCTAGTATAGGACTGTAGATGCCTAGGTGGTGAGTATGACTAGTGACATTCATGTGAAGAAGTATGAACCTGTAATTCTGAATGCATCATATACACTGTTATAAACCAATACACTGTTATAAACCAATGATTAACTCAACAAAATACAATAAAATTTTTAAACATTTTCTATTTAACTAAACATAATTTTATCAACATGTAGTAAAAATATAAAACATTCTAATAAAAACATATTAAGTCCCATAAAGATAATATATGTTAAAATATAGACAAAATTTATTACACAATAATTTTTCATATTTTAAGATAACCTCCATGGTACTAGTTGTTTTTGAAAATATTTTTAGCTTTACTTATATCACAAAGTAGTCTAAAGTTCTACTTTTGCATATTATTTTGAATTACTTTTAAAATTTATTTCAACTGTATATTATACAGCAAATAGAAAATAAGAGCAAGTAAAACTCTTTGTCCTAGTATGGTGTCATGGTCCTGTCAATCAGAGAAGTTACCTTCAAACATACCTTTTTTAAAGGTATTAAAGTTACCTTTAATTAAATTTACCTTTAATACCTATTATAAATAATTCTTTTAATCTGAGCAAGTATGTATGCATTTATCTGAATTTTTTTAAAAGATAAAACCCTTTTTCATTAAACACAGGTTATCTAATTTGAGTTTCACTTTGTGTTTATTGAAAAAAATACTGAAGGGGAAATATCTTCTGCAAGAAAAAGTGCAGTAAATGTCTAGATTTGTATTTTCCATATTTATCACAATTATCTTCACTTTTAACTGATCTTGAGTTTTCAGCATGACCAGTACTGATTCTTTTCATAGAAATCAAGATAATTTTCATAAAAGCAATAATTCTTTTGATTATATTTGCTAAATGAGATTTAATTAAACAACATTTAGAATAGTAATTACTAGTATCAGAGAGGTTTGTGCAAAATGTAGGATGATTATTGATAATTTAATTGGAAGCGTGAAATTATGGAGATGCTACAACTGAGCAACTAGTACCAAGTGATCCATATACACCTGAGAAGCTGAAAACAAAAACATTTGAAAATAAAGTATTATGTGCAGTGAATTCTGTTTCACTGAGTGAAGAGGGTATATCAATGACATGTCAATTATTGAAGGTTTATGACAGAATTAGAGAATTGTTAACACTATACACACATCATCTATAAAATTTCCTCTGTATCTATGTATAAGTTGCTGCAGAGTTAATGCAGAATTCCAAAATATACAATAAAAAAGAAAAATATAGTGCTAGAAAATTTTGTTTTATATTTCATAAGGTTCACAAAGAAAGGACAAATCAACTTGGAGTTACAACATTTTGAATAGACTCATGATTCATATCTAAGGTTGTGTGCAAGTGATTTTCAAGGTAATATACTAAGCTCTCAGAATAGTATCATGACATTAACTCACAAAGAACAAACAGATTCTCCTTTATCACTATAGCAATCAACAATGCTTTAGAGCACATAATTATTTTCAAGTTGGTCAACTCAGACCTCACTATTTCAGAACAAAATTTCAATTTAGAAGGATGATGAACATGATGGGGGGAAAAAACTGACCTCCTGTATACATGAAGAGCTCACTTACAAACCCTGGCTAAGAGCTATAGACTTCATTTCCAGGATTAAGGAAATTTGGCTTGGAATTTAATAGTTTGGAATACATTCCAGGTGTATCTGAATCATCAAAAAAAAAAGTCATCTAAAAATTATTTTCACTTTTGTTTATCTTCATATATTGTAGATAGTATTGATTTTCTTTTGCTTAAGGTTAGTCTGTATACTGAAAATGAAAGTGAAAAGGAAAACATTCTGAAAAAGTTATGAACATTTAATAATTTTCAGATATGAACTTGCACATTCTGCAAAAGAATTTAAAGATCAACATGTTTCCAAATATATATAAAGGTCATTCAGTGCCTAAAATTTGAATTCTTAGTAGAAAAATAAAATTTCAAATTAGAAAACTTTAGTACATATAATATGATCTCTTTATTATGAAGTTTATTTTAAATTATCTTTAAATATTAAAACCTAAAATAAATTTAATAAAAAAACTCTCTAAATTTAAATTTCACAATTCAACATGCATTCAATATCAGCTATATGAAATACATTTTTCAATTGGTGGGAAAATACATCGATACACTGTTCTCAGTTAACTTGAATATTCGGATATTGTAGAGTGAAAGCAATTTTGCGATTATCTGGATCTCAGTTTTCTAGTTGAAACAAAGTAAGTGTAAAGCCAAGACAAATGCTTTCATGGCAGATCATAGTGTTCTTAAAGTGACAAGGAGAGACAAATGACAAAGGGTTAATTTAACATCATTTATTAAATATCTCTTTCATGTCAAACACTCTATTCTTTGTTGGCAAAACAAACAAAAATAAAGTATAACCCTTGCCCAGTGGGTCTTTCAGGATATTAAAGGAAATATGTAAATAATAAAACAGAACATGAAAGATGAGAGAGGGTTCAGATTTTTCCTCAAATGATTAGCAGATTACAAAAGCAAAGTGGTTAGTTGCACAGGAGTGGGGTTGATCAGAGTCCCAGAACCTATGGCTCTGCCCTCTCAGCACACTAAACCAACAGGTTCCTCCCCCTGATTTCTCATGAACTGCACTTTAATGTCTCATAGGATTCTGGGCAATAAAATTTATTCACTTTAATGGTCTCCTGAATTAGGTTGCATTTAGCTCCAATACTTGTGAACATTCCATAGACATCAACTAAAGTAGATTTAGAAAATATATTTCTAAATCTATAATTACATGCTTTCAAAATACATCATGCAAAAAAATAAGCAATACATACCAAATGCAATGGACAGCATCAATTGAAAATAAGATAGTTATTAAAGTATTAGTTATTCTAGCATAGAAACACACTGCCCGGCACTGAACTTAATATAAGCAACCAAAAATGTTGCTTATATAGTCCCTTAGAGACTATATTATCAAGGATTTTAAAAATACAAAGTATGTGACTTTTATGTTCTTAACTCTTATGATCTATATTTCTACTTACTTTACATACAATTACAACCTTTTTTTTATTAATTTTGGAACACTTTCCTTAACTAAAACCATTTAGAACTTATGGTTTAATCAGGGTGTTTTGGGGTTTTGTGTTTTGTTTTGTTTTTTTTTTTTTTTTTTTGAGGGAACACTGGTTTATAACTGAGTATATGACTCAGAGGTATAGAATCACACATTTGACAAAGATAGAGTTAAACCAACATTTGTTCAGTATCTACTGAGTCAGATATTTTAGTTTGCCTTATTTGATTCGTACAACATTTATATTTTAAATGAAAAACTGAAGCTTAGAAATTTGCCATCATCAGTCAGACTAATTTACATTGAAGTTAGGATGCTAAACTAACACCCTTCACTTTCTGGTAGAGACAGTATATTTCAAAAAGTGTTTTACCAACAAGGGTTTCAAAATGTTACTAAAGTACATGTTCAATAACAAAGAAAAAATTTAAGTTAGAATAAGAAAGTTCATAACTTTTAACATACTAACTTGCATTCTGAATAACCAGGAATGAATTCAAGCAAGGATTTCCCAAAATATTTATCTATAGCACTGCTTTAATGGAATGCCTTCTGATATATTGTTTTAAAGTATCACTACAGTTATAAACAGAAATGTGAGGATGGTGTATGAAGAAAGACAGGAAGGAAATGTGCCAAGAATTACTTTTAAACTTCCTGTTTAACAATCTTTAGAGAGAGTTATTGCTCCAAGTTTTAGAACTGGCAATTGTGGCCCAGATCCTCTGGTGCTATTTATATTGTCTAACTCAAAAGCAGACACATAATTTGTTAAAAGGTTTCCACTACAGTTGCAATGAAGTAACTGAGATTAGACATAACCCTTTGACTTCTCTCACGCACGTAAAAATAAGACTTAAAAAAAAAACTGAACAAAAAATATGAAAGTATTGTTATCAGACATTGAAAAAGTGCATCAATAGAGCCTAACTGATGGGAACAATACGATCCTAAGAGAGAAAGAAATTAGATAAACTTATATATTATCCTATTTGTGCTGTCATCATCAAATGCCAAAGATTGTGGCTGAAAATAGTAATTTATCTTCTCAGTTCTGAAGGCTAAACGTCCCAGTTAAAGATGCCCACAGTTTGGTTCCTGGTGGGGTCCTTCCTTCTGGTCTGCTAGATTAAACACACACAAACACACACACACACACACACACGCGCGCGCGCGCGCGCGCGTGCGCATGGGCGCACATCATTTGGAATGCTTCTCATGCTGTCCACACATGTTAGAGAGAGACAAGTTTCTGTGCATCTTCTTTAAAAGTACTAATCCTATGAGATCATGGTTTCATACTTTAAAACCTTCTATTATCTTAGTGAACCCCATGAAGACACTGTCTCCAAGTACTACGCCATTGGAATTTGGGACCTCAACATATAAACCTGGGGAAAGAATAAAAATTTTAAGTGTATCACACTCTGCCTTTGCTCCAGTATCTAAGAAATGCCAAGACATTTTTTAGACTATGATACAGGAGTGCTTTCACATGAATTCAATAACCCAGTGGAAAAGAAATACATTTTAGTGGTCTAGAGAACAAACTATAAGGAAATATTTCCTGAAGTTAGTTTTGGCTCCACCACTTAAAAGTAATTTGACTTCTGAAAAGTTATTTAACCTTTCTAAATCATGACGTCCCTATAATAGTTTACCTTGAAAGCTACTATCAAAGAAGAAAAGAGCATACATTTAATTATCCTTAACATCTATATAATTAGATCTCTAAAAATTAGCTTATAAAGGATCATAAATTTATACCAAAGCAACAAGCATAATTTTTCTAGTAAAAAAATAAAGGGAAAAGCCAAGTTATCCTTAATGGTTGAACAGCTCCTTTCAGAGATAGGAAGGGATTTCATAGTCTCCAGCATTTTCCAGAAAAAAGGAATCTCATTGCTAGACAGAGTGCCTGAAAATAGTAAGATACGCACCAAATATAAGACACCTTCATTTTTCATCTGTGAAGAGGAGAATATTATTTTAACCAGTCTCAAATAAGTCATGAGCAAAGAATTTTTAAACTTGTTAATCAAAATTCAAACAAAAGATTATCTCCTTTCTGAGTCTCATTTACTTTTCTGCTTTCTAAGTTTTTTAGGTTTTGCTTTCCCATCTCAAACTTAAGCTTGCAAATTCTTTCCCATCTTATGTTGATGTGAACCATTTAAGGAAGTACATTGTCTTTGAAATCATAAAGAGCTGAGTTCAAATACCACCTCTGCCATTCATCAGTTGGTTCCCAAAGCAATCCTCTTATGCATTCTGTGCTTCAATCTCCCTTGAGAAAAAGATCTATGCAAGGTGGGTATAAGTGGAGAGTACTTTCCATTGTGAACACTGAATGAGATGACAAGGTGAAAGGATGGATCTCACAGTTGTCTTGTTAAAAAGTATAGTTTCCTTTTGACTAGCAAATCTCTATTTGATGTGTCCTTAATCAACTTTGTTTCTCATTTGTTTGAGAATTGCTAACTTAATTCTACCCTGAGTAAAATTCAAAATAATGATAGCATTTTCATAGTCCCCATGTATTGTACTTAAGGGTTTTTTTTTTTTTTTTTTTTTTTTTTTTTTTTTTTTTTTTTTTTTTTTTTTTTTTTTTTTTTTTTTTTTTTTTTTTTTTTTTTTTTTTTTTTTTTTTTTTTTTTTTTTTTTTTTTTTTTTTGTTCTCAGAATTCATGACATCAGGACAGATGGGATAGTTTTATCTTATTTATGCTAATAGAAGCAATTAAAATAGAAACTGTTGAAGTCATCAGTAACCCATGGCATTCTTTTTTATGGCATTCCTCCAAAGCAAATCATTTATCAAAAAAGGAACAAAGAAATTTAACAAATTTCTCTCTTTTCTGATTTTGTTCTTTCCAGATCCCTTCAGACTCTGCTAAAGCTGTAAATTATTTCAAAAGCAATCAGGTATGTTCAGAAAAAAAAAGTTCAAACTATCAACAGGAAATGATATTTTAATATTTAAAAGCAACCTGTTTTCCAGGAACAGTACATTTGTATGCTTCATTAGCTAAAATACCTTTACAGCTCTTATCTCCATCAGCAACATCAAAAATTCAGTTAGAAGAAAGAATGGTTAATAGCATTTTCCCTCTCTTAAGCAATAGTTATTATCATTGCTCAAGGTGAATGTACATAAAAGAATAGAAATTTAGAGGAAAGAATGTGAACATTTATGAGAAAAGAATGCTTGAGTGCCATGTATAAAAGTGACCAACTATTAGAATATTCCATAGAAATGATCAAAAAATGAAATATATTATACAAAAAATAACTTCTTAAACTAACAATGATTATTCTGATGACTAACTTTCTAAGAAAAGAAACTTTCAAAATGGTTCATTTCCTATTGGTACCAAACATTCATATTATTTTCATAATGTAGAAGGATAAATTTTTTATAACATCTCAGAAAAACATTTCAAATATTATAAATGCTATACCTTTAATATCTACAGTGATTATCTGTAATAATACATTTCTCATATCCCTGAACACAAATATCTGGTATCTGCTACAGTTATCAGTTATGTAATGCTAATTAAATAATAGGCATTTTGCTAAGTTATTTTATTTTAAATGTCTCTTTGAAGTGATTTTTACTATCATCTTTACTATGTACTTGAGAAAACTGAGACATAAGGAAATCCTGACTCTCCAGCATTTCTCATCCAATAACTAGTGAAGTTTACATTTAAAATGATATCAGATTCCAAAATTCATGAAGTTGACAGTATGGTCTCCATAAGACCACATTCTTTTAATGTTGTCTTAATATTTTGCCTTCATTTCTATTACCCATGTGATTCCATAGTCATTACAAATGTTCGTATTTAATGAGTAATTTTTGCAAACTGAATATAAAATTATAATTATAATTTCACTCTTATAGAACAAAAAAAAAGCATTTTCTAGAATTTTACAGTTTATAAACATATATTGTTAAATAATACTCTTTAAAAGAGGATAATGATTCATACAAATCTCAAATAGATGAATATCAAATATCAACTCATTAATGAGCAGATCAGAGAACCAATATAAGGAGAATCTGAGAACCAATATAAGGGGTTCCAAAGAGCAGACAAGTATTTGTGTACTCAGAAATGCTGATATAAATTTCCCACTAGGTGCAAAACTGACCAATATTAACAGGGTTAAAAAAAAAACCTCTATTTTTAAGGAAATCTGCATTTCTGTGGTCAAGATTTATTTCCATGTAAACCACATGTACAAAAGCCTAAGGACAATGTGAAATCATGTACTAAAATGGGCAAAACAGGGTACTTAACTAAACTTACAAACAGGAGAAGCTGGCTCCTTAAACCCAGCTAATCCTAGGGTTTGTCCCAGCCCATGTGAGCAAAAGCAAGACCACACTAACCTTAAGAAGAGGCAAAAACATATTTATTCATTAAAAAGACAAAATAGACAAGAGTCGCTAAGCTTAAAGGAATCCCTTTGGTAATCTTACCAACCAGTTCAGTCTGTAGTTCAAAAACTGCACATGGGTCCTAAACCATATGTGTTCACAAAATGTTGGCCAACCCACCTTCAAGCCAGATGAAGAAACTAAGATGGCGCCATCATCTTCACTACTCACTTCAAGCCAAATGTAGAAACTATTCAAAGCAGGCGATTCAAATCCAATGAAGAAACCAGGCATCATCAGTTTGAAGCTGTGACCCCAACATGGGCAGTATTAAAATATAGGCATTGCTGCCATTAGTGTATCTGAAAAACATTGAGGTAAAAGATGGCCTAAATCAAATAAAGGCTCTCCCTTCTTTTACTTTGTTGCAAATTCCAGGTGGGGAAGAAAAAATGAAGCACCAAGAGGGTGTGTAGAGGGAAGCTGGAGCTCTGGTTTTGGGGAGGAGGAGAGAGGATATAAAGATAGAAGCAGAAGCTGGGACATGAACTTAAGAAAAGGAGAATGGAGGTAAGTTTAGAGATCTCAGAGGTTTTGGCTCCTGGAGGAAAAGGACCCAGAAGTGGAGTCTTCTGGGGCTCTCCCAGCATTCAGGACTAAAGGGTCGGGAACTGTTTGAAGGTGGAAGAGAAGTGACCCTGATGTAGTGCTGAACCACCATGCAACCGAATAGGTGTGAGCTGAACCTCACATTGGGGGAATTCACCTGCTGCTGATTGGCGTGACAGATGACCAAAGGGCGATGACATAACTTGGTGATTTTGGACTGAGGTAAAGCCCACACAGCTCCCTGAGGAGCAAAAGTGGGGTTCTTTTCTGTTTGGGATACTTGTAGGATCTAATAGTATAGTAGTCCTATTAGACTTTTCTAGTTTGTTTTTTTTCCTTTTCTGTAAATAAACCTCTATGTTTACTCTTATTGCTAATATTTAATCTCTGGGCAGCTGCTTGTGCTTGAAGGTGATCAATGCAAGATGAAAGATTCTTGGGTTGATACCACAGGTGGTTATGTTCCACCACAGAGTCACCAATAAAACTGCTACCGGGGTAGGGGACTGCCCCCATTTTAATTTTTGTGACTGAGGGTACTCCTGCCGCACACGAGCAGCAGCCCAGAGATTAAGCCTTGGCAATAAGGGTAAACATAGAGGTTTATTTACAGAAAAGAAAAAACAAACTAACTAAAAGAGTCCAATAGTCCACACCCTCACAAGTATCACACATGGCAGAGGTAGCTCCAAGGCCTCCAGCTTCCCTTCTGCACCTCTGCTCTGCTCCTCTCAGTGCCTTCTCTGTCTCTCCATTCATCTCCACCTTTCTCTCCCCACCTTTCTCTCTCCCTGTCTCTCACTCTCCAACCAATCCTTAAATTCTGTTTTCTTGAGAAGCCTTCACTTTTTCACCAACCAGGGCACAATGGCTGCCATTCTAATATAGCACCACCATACTGAGGGCCACAGCCCCCAAATTTCACCACAGTACCCCTATCAAAGAACCTGAGATTCCACAAAAACACTAACTCAGATAGTATCTTGCTTTCCTTTGAAGACACCAAAATCATTTCAAAGTCTTTCAAAATGTCCCCCTAAATTTTCTATATCTGACATAAAACGGGAATTTAGAACATTTCAGAACAAAGCAACACAAACCTTATTAGTATGATTAAAACCCTATTAGTGTATTTCAGACCAGGTGCCACTAGTAGTAAAAGGTCTCCTTTTCAAGTGGTTAGGGATCAGGTGCTTTCAGTAACCAAAACTGCACAATCCCATTCTCTATATCTGTAAATTCCAGCCCCCTGTGTTAAACAAAAGTTGTCAAAACCCATCCAGGATCCCCTGTCCCTCAAAATAAGCAAGCCTTTAGACCCAATGAACTATTCTCCTCTGAATCTGCTCACATACACTCTTGAATATGTCCTGTCATGTACTATAAAGCTTCATTTCTAACTCACATGAATTCTTTCCTATATAAAAGTCAAGAAACTTTTGACCCCTCAGCACCCCTGAGCCCAAACAGTCACAGCTAATCACAACACTGAATTAAATATAAAAAGGGGTATAGATCAACTACCTTAAGACCACCACCACAATTATGACAAAAAGATGCAGTTTCATGTCAAAAACACAAAGGGATCTCCTTTCCTCTGAAACTTCACTTACAATACAGAAATGAAAAAGACCTGACCCCTCAAAGTAAAAAGTCAAAGAAGAAAACTTGAACCACAAGAGTTATCCATATCCTACAAATAGCAAAATGTAAGCTCACTAACCCTTGCCTCCACAGGACATCTGCCCAACATTCAACTTTTATAGAAATGTAACCAGAAAGATTTGGAACTCTGTAATATGAAAAGCACTTACTGGAAGGGAGTTAGCACAGGACATAAACAGGAGGATTAAGTGAAAGTATGATACCTTAAAGAACTGTGAGAGATCTTAAACTTCTCTCTCCTCTTAAGGATATGCCTCTTCTAAGACCCAAGATTTGAGTATTCTTCTCACAAGAAACTGAAAGTTCCCAAATAAATAAGCTTCATGTACAGAAACCACAGTTCTGCAAAATTAATGCCTTATAACCAAAATACTTAGCAGGTAAGCAGAGTTGGGAAGACACAGGCTTATTCTCTACTCTCTTTGGTTCAAATTTGGGTACCTGAAAATTAAACAGACCAAAGATAGATAAGGCAGAAAAACAAATTTAATTGCATATATAGACACCAGGATCACAAAGAATGTGACTTTAAAAAGTGATTAGAATTTGGGGCTTACATACCAATTTAATAGGAGTTAAGGAGGGTGTTTTCAACCATCCCAATCTGGGTTGGTTCATCATCAGTTGTAGCAGTTAAAGAATTTCAGAGGCCTGGAAATTACCTTCATAGACATTTTAATAATTAACAAAGGGAAAATCAGGAAGCAAAAAAAAAAGTAATTTGAGTTTCTCTCTGGAGTTCTAATTCTCCTTTGCATTCTCCTCATACTCTCCTGTCCTTCCCCCTGTGTGACACTGCCATTTTATCCTCTTATCTCCACTTATGCATGTCCACACCCATTAAGCCAGGTACATTCAATCATAGGGAAACCAGAATAGCATAGGTGCTGGTTATAGAGGCCAATGACAGAAAGAGCCTGATCAACTCATTTACTCTACAGAGGGCCAGGGGCATACTTGGGAGAAGAAATGATTTTTTGAAGAGGGCTGAAAATGTAACAGGACAATCCCAAAGGGACTGGGTGTGAGTCCTGATATTCATGCTTTAAAAAAATTCAGGGTAGAGACACAGAGGAAGGTTAATAAAAGAGAGCGAGAGGGAGGGAGAGAGAGAGATTCATTGATTCCTATCTCTTACCTTAAACTCTTGTCTAAGCTGAGATTAAGCTGCACACTGCAGTCAGGCAAAATAAAGCACCCCCTGCAGGTCTACCTGTCTTTGACTTTTTATCTGATCAAGCCTCCTTAACTGCATCTTTATTTCCCAGCAAAGCACCCTTAAGAAAATCAAAAGTCATGCCATGTCCATGGCATAATGGGAACTGAGTCCTGTGCAGCTCCTTCTCCATGACATGAAGGTGAGAGTGGAGTCCCTCAACCCATAAACCAGTGGATGGAGATCACTCTGAATATACTGATCCCACAACAAAAGAGCACTTCTATATATTAGAATAGATAAGATGCATAATAGTTTGGTGACAGTGTGTGAGTATACTGCCACTTCTGTCTGGAAAGAGAAATTTGGAATTGCTCTAGGGAAGATATTTCTAACAATTAAGTTCTCTTTGAAGACTCTGCATTTCCGCAACTAGGAATTTCAAGAACATAAATTGCTTTCAGCTCAAAATAAATCTTGTGCCACAATGACTTATGCAGTACTTCTTCAAAAGTCTTCATTCATGCACCCTGTCCCCCAACAAATGAAATTAGACTCTTCAACGGTAAGAACAAAAACCTAGGAAGTGTACAGGAATTAGCAAAGGATACAAAGAACTTGTGCAGAGAAGATAAAGATGAAAAATTCCCTGTGCTGTCTGGAGAAACTCTCACATCCGTAATTTAAGGCCTGAGATTTTAAGATAATATAAATCATTAAATTGCCTGACAAAGGGGAAAAACAAAAGAGAGTTGCATTGAATGTATTTATGATCTGGGTAGAGGACAATTTGTCTTTGGATGCCATATGATATGAAGGTGCTAAAACTGCCTCAGTGAGAAATTCTTTGGCTACAAACTTGAGGAAAAGATGAAGGAAGGGAGGACTTTAAGAAATAAAAATGTCTTATGGTGGTATAATAGTTATGCTTTCATAGAGTTTTGGACCGGGAATGTCAAAGAACTACTTAAGTGATTGATTATATCATGAATCACCTGTCAAAAGCCACAAAATAGAGACATGGTGCATAGAAATGGAAGGATTTTAAGCATCATTTAGTCCATTTCCTTTATCCAAACTCCAGTGAGACTAGAAACTAAATTTTAGTGAAGTTCAGGGAGTACTGTGAGGCTGTGAGGTTTCAAAAGATGCTCAAATTACCCCAGGTGTGAATATCAGACTGAGGAGCTGGTCTTCTGTCTTTGCTTAAACAGTATTTACGAAGTAGAACTTAATTCTTTATTTATTACACATTACAAAATCAAAACAATAATATTAAAGTTTCCTTTTACAAACGATATATAATGTAATGGCCTGATTCCTAATATAGGACACTTTGCCATTATAAAATAGTGACATGTTTTAACTGATTAAGAGTTGAAAATTTTTAATTTTCACTAAAAATAAACCTAATAATCTGTAAAGGGTGTGGTCACAAGAACATTTAATTCAAAAATTGCCTTTAAAGCATCCAATGTAATATGATTAGCATGAATTTTTTCACTATCACTTAAAATACATATTACTTTTATTTTTTATGGAATACCATACATATGGAATTTTTTTTTCTTTATGAAGAATGCAATATATCTATCTATGCATTTCAACTTTTCTTTATAAAAGCAATTGGTTGTAATTTGTACCTGGTTACAGACAAGTAAAGAGATATCATGGATATGTATTTATTTACCCTTATAATTACAAGTTTAATATATTTCATTACATTTTTATCACTTCCTTTAAGGAGAAAATACAGTGATTGATATCTTAGGCTTAGGCAGCAAAAGCAAAAATATACAGTATTTCAATTCCAACTGTTTAGTTTGACAACTGAACAACCTTGCTATGACACTGCCTGTTATTTGAAAATATGACTATTAGATCTGTGTCAAGTTTCTTCATCTTAATATCTTCAGTAAAATGATGATAGCATTAAATTATATATATCTATATATACACAATTCTATTTATTAATGTGTTAGCATGTTATTACAAGAGAAAAAAGTGGATAAAATTGGATACATAGCTTCAATTTCATCTATAATAGTTTTTTACAAAATAGTAAATGGTTTGAAATTACATCGAAAATATAATAATACAATATATTTTCAGTTTGAAGTACATGGAAATGTCATTACTTTCTGAGGTTTTGCTGATCGCTTGTGTCACATAACAGTATATCTTTATGATTTGACAATTTTGACAGGTTCTGTTTTCAATAAAGGTCTTTGTTCTTTTACTTTTATCATTATATATACTTTCATTTACATTTAAATATATATATATATATGTTTTATATCATTGTATTCCCTAAGGGTCTCCCACCACCATATCACTAGTGAATTGTCATCTTGATGTTTTGTGCTCAATCCTTCCCTGATTTTTCCCACCCTCTTCCCCTCCCCAGTTGTAATTTGGTTGTTAGCTTGTTTTGATTTGATTTTTTTTCTTGACATTTTGTTTGTTTTCCTATATCCCATCTAGACCTTAGACCATCTGTTTATACTGTCTTTTTTGTTCTGATTTATTTCTACTATTAAGATTCCTTCTAGTTACATCCATGACATTACAAATGTTTCCTATTTGTCATTTTTGATTGATGAATAATATTCCATTGTGTAAATATACCATAACTCTTTCATCCATTGGTCAGTTTTGGGGCATTTGGGTTGTTTCCAAATCCTGGCTATTGTATATAATACTGCAACAAACATCCAAATACAGGTCTCCTTTTGTATTAGTGTTTTGGTCTCTTTTGAGTAGTTCCAGAAGAGGGATTGCTAGATCGGATGGTAGTTCCATTTTCAGTAGTTTGAGGATCTTCCACACAGATTTCATAGTGGCTGAACCAGTCTGAATTCCCAACATCAGTGTAAAAATGTTTCTTTTTCTCCACATCCATGTCAGCACTTTTTGTTGTCTATTTTTTGACATGGGCCATTTTTACTGGTGTGAGATGTATCTCATAGTGGTTTTGCTTTTTTTTTATTTTCTTTGCTTATTAGTGATGTTGAACTTTTTTCACATGCTTTCTGGCCATTTGCACTTCATCTTTGGAGATGTCTGTTTTTAACTCTCCTCCCCACTTTTTGATTGGACATTTTGCTTTGTTATTGCTAAGTTGTGTGAGTTCTTTGTGGATCTTTGATATCAGATCGTTACCACTTATATGAAGAGAGAAAAATTTTCCCATTTGGTTGGGTATCTCTTTGTTTTGGTTATTGTCATTTTTACTGTGCAGAGCTTTTTAATTTGATAGAGTTCCAGCCGTTTATGTTTTCCTTCATTTTTTTAGTGTCTGTAGATGTGTCCTGGATGAGGTTTCTGAGATATGTCTAGAATGTTTTGCCCTATTTTCCTCTATGTATTTTATGGTTTCAGTTCTTATAGTTAGGTGTTTTGTACATTTTCAGTTGGTTTTCATACATAGTATGAGGGAGTGGTCTAGATTCATTTTTTGGCAAAGAGTGGTCCAGTTTTTCCAGCACTATATGTTGAAGAGACTGTCCTCATTTCAATGTGTGTTTATTGCACCTTTGTCAGAAATCAGTTGACCAGACATGCATGGATATTTCTGGGCATTTGATTCTAGTTCATTGGTCTGTGTGTCTGCTTTTGTTCCTGTACCAGGATGTTTTGATTATTATGGCTTTGTAATATAATATGAAATGTGGGAGAGTAATTCCTCTGCTCTCTCTTCTTTTGGTTAGACCTCTGCTCTCTCTTCTCTTGGTAAGGATGTATTTGACTAGTCAAGGTCTTTTATTTTTTCATATAAATTTAGTAATTTTGTTGTATTTTTTAAAGAATGTCATTGATATTTTTATTGGAATTGCATTGAATCTGAAGATTGCTTTGGATAGGCCATTTGATCATGCTAATCTATGATCCATGAGCATGGAATGCTTTCTATTTCTTTAAGACTTCTATTTCTTTTAACAGTGTTTTAAACTTTTCTTTGTATAGGATTTCCAAGTCATTTGTTAGGTTTATTCCCAAGTATTTATTTTTATTGGAATGATGGTAAATGAAGCATTTTTTTAATTTTCTATTTCTGACTGATTTTTTAGTATAGAAAGGTTCCTGATTTCTGTGTCTTGGTTTTGTAACCAGCTACCTTACTGGTTTATTGTTTCAAGTAGTTTTTCTGTGGATTATTTGTGGTTATCTGCAAAGATATCATATCATCAACATATAATAATTGCATTTTTTCTTTGTATTTGTATTCTATTTGTATTCCTTTTATGCCTTTCTCTTGCCTTATTGCCTGGACTATAACTTCAAGTACTATGTTAAAAAGTAGTGGTGAGAGTGGGCATTCTTGCCTGATCCAGATTTTAATTGAAATGGTTTCAGGTTTTCGCCATTAAGAACGATGTTTGCTGTGGGTTTGTCATATATGTTCTTTACTATGTTGAGATATACTACTTTATCCCAGTTTTTTCAATGTCTTTCATCATGAATGGATACTGAACTTTATCAAAAGGTTTTTCCACATCTATGTCTATGATCATATGGTCTTTGCTTTTCTCCTTGTTGATGTGATGGATTATGTTGATTGATTTTAGAATGTTGAGCAATCCCTTGCCCATGGGATAAATCCTTGGTCATGATGAATAACCCTTTTTATGCTTTTCTAGGTTGAGTTTACCAAGATTTTATTTAGGATTTTGCCTCTGTGTTCATTAGGGAGATTGGTCTATCGTGCTTTTCTTGTGATATCTTTGGTTTTGGTAATAGTGTTGTTTGCTTCAGAGTATGCATTCAGAAGTTTCCCTTCTCAATTTTTGGAAGTTTTTCAGTAATATAGGCATTATTTCATCTATGAATGCTTGGTAGAATTCACTTGTGAGACTGTCTGTTCTTGGGTTCTTTTAGAACAGTTTTTAGAAACAGTTTTGACAATTGCTTCAATTTCACTACTGATTAACCTGTTTAAGTCCTCTATTTCTTCTTCATATACTTCTTCATTTAGTTCTAAGAATTTTTCCATCTCATGTAGGTTGTTGTATTTGTTTGCATATATATGCTCATAATAGTCTCTGAGTATCCTTTGAATTTCTATTGTGTCCATTGTAATTTCTCCTCTTTTATTTATGATCCTGCTAACTTGAGTCTTCTCTCTCCTTTTCTTAGAACTTTGCTATGAGTTTATCAATTTTATTTATTTTTTTCAAAGAACCACCTTTTTGCTTTGTTGATCTTCTGGATTGTCTTTTTTGCTTCTAATTCATTTATTTCTGCTTTGATCTTTATTATGTCTTGTTTTCTGCTTGGTTTTGGATGTTTTTGTTGCTCTTTTTCTAGTTCTCTCTAGTTGGGAAATTGGATATTTCTCTGGATTGTTTCTCACCTTTTGATTTGAGCCTGTATTGCTATGAACTTTTCTCTTAATGCTGCTTTTGCTGAGTCCCATACATTTTGAAATGTTGTATCATCTTGTCATTTGTTTTGAAATAAGTTTTAATTTCTTCTTTAATTTCCTCATTTACCCAGTATTTGTTCAGTTTCATGTTGTTCGGTTTCCATATATTGGACACTCTGCTTTCTTTCTTTCTGTTGTTGATTTCTAATTTTGATACCTATATCATCAGAGGAAAAAGTGGGTATTACTTTAATCTTTGTGTATTTATCAATGTTTGTCTAATGTGGTCACATTTTGAGAATGATCCATGTGTATTTGGGGGAAAAAAAGTAGTATAGTCCTTTCTTTGGACGTGCAGTGTCATATAGCTATCTACCAAGTCCATATAGTCTAGCTCTTCATTTAGAGCTGTTCAGTCCTTGTGTAGTTTTTGTTTTGTTAATCTCTCCCTTGTTGAGAGTGGGGTTTTGAAATTGCCTACCATGTATGTATTTTCACTGGTGTCTGTTTTCAGTGCTGTTAGTAATTGTCTAATGAATTTTGGTGCTCCCTTACTTGGCGAATATATGTTAAAAAGTATTGTGTCATTCTAATGAATTAACCCTTTCATCATTATGCAGTGTCCTACTTTGTCCCTTGTCACCTATTTTAGCTTAAATTCTTACTAGTATGGCTACACTACTGCTGCCTTCTTCTGGGGCCACATGTTTGCAGAATTGTTTTCTAGTCCTTTACTTTCAGTCTGTGCTTATCTTTACAGTTCAGGTGTGTTTCTTATAGACAGCAGAATATTGGATTCTGTTTTTTGATCCAGCATGTTTCTTTTGATTGGTGAACTTAAACCATCAATATTTAGGGTGATAACTGATAATTGAAAGTCAAAGGTTATCTTTTTGGTGGCCATCCTGAGATTCTATTTACCACCTTGTTTTGTTCTTTCTGATCTGTTTTCTGTTGGTTTGGATCTTAAGGTTTTTCATAAAGTTTCTTGAAGTGGAGGTTCAGTAGTAGCAAAATTCTGATGATATTGTTTGTATGATAAGTTTCTTATTTTGCTTTCATAAAGGAATGCGATCTTTGCAGGGTAGAATATCCATGGTTGATATTTTTTGTCTTGGAGTTTTTTGAATGTATAGCTCTAGTCCCTCGTTGCTTGGAGTGTCTCCTCAGAGAAATGTTAAGTCAACTTGATATGTTTTCCTCTATATGCTATTTCCTCTCTCTAGTCAGTTTTATTATTCTTTATCTTGGACTCATGAAAGATTTACAATTGTGTCTCACAGTTGTTTTCCTTTCATTAAAGTAGTTTGATGTCCCTTTGGTTTCCTGTATGTCTATTTTTCTTTCCTTCTTCAGGTTAGGGGAGTTCTCCCCTATTGTTTCCTTAAAAAGATTTTCGGTCGCCATAACTCTCTTCTCCTTCTGGGACTCCAATGACCCTGATGTTTCCTTTCCTCAAGGCATCTGATATATCACTGAACTTCTCTTTTGTCATCTTCCTTTGTTCTTTTTCTCTGTTGGCATTTTTTAATTTGGTGTCCTCTGGAGTACTGATTGACTCCTCTATTTCATCTAGTCTACTTTCATGGTTTTTCCCTGCAGTTTTGAATTTTCTACTGCTCTTTTTATATCCTGGCTTCCCTTACCTTCCTTTCTTAAGGATTCTATCTCATCCTTCAGTTTTTTGATGTGTTACTCATATCAATTTTCTCTTTTTTTAAGTTTCTCTACTTTTCCCAGCTCTTTAATTGTTTTTATTGAGATGAGTTGGGATATCGTCTCATTTTTCTGCTCTTTAGTTGTATTATTCATATGTTTTTCTCTTTTTTAAACTCTGTTTTAGTTATGGTGACTTAGAATTCTTTGTCTAACTGGAAATGTTATTCTTCTGTGGCCTCATTTTTTGGATATGAGGATTTTCTTTCCTTTTGGTGGAATAATATTTCTTAAGGGACCTGCTGAAAATTGGTGGTTTTTATTTTCCTTCCTGTTGTTTGTTTTCAAATTTGTTCTATGCCTTGAAACACTCTGGCACTTGTATGTGCAGGCATGCTTATTCTGGTTCTTTACCAGTGTGTGGTTTATTCTACCTTGTGTTGATGTCATTGACTTTGTGGTTTTTGGTTGACTTTTGTGTTGGATGATGCTCTCTTGCATACAGAAAGGATATCCACTAATGTGCATTCCAGACCCAGCTTCTGGGTCTTCCTTCTTCTATCTGGGTGTTTCTCCTTTTCAGGCTGTTAGGGCAGACTCGCTGTTCTAAGACTCCTTGGGAGTTGCTAAGGCTGATGGTATCCAAGCTTGGGCTTGAGTCTACATTTTCTCTCCCCTTTGGCAATGGTGTGCTCTCTATCCTAGGCAGTGACTGTTTTTTGCTCCTGCTGTGTCTCCTGCTATGTGGCACCATCACAGTAGCTTTTAGGCACCTGGGGGTCTAGCAGGGTTTTTGGACCTCACCTCACATGTTTGTGGGCTCCCTATGTGACAGTTGCTGGCTGGGCAACTTTATGCATACAGATGTGTACTGGGACCTGCTGGCATTGAGCAGGGTGAGGGTGGCAGTTTCCTCAGTTTGTTGGTCCTCACCTGGGACTTTCATTTGTTCCCTGCCATCTGCTGTTGGCTGAGTGGCTGCTTCTGTATGCAACACAAAATATATCACCTAGTTGTTCTCTTGATTTCTGCTAATCTGAGAATGCATTAAGTCTTCTATCAGTGACTAGCTAGAAGACAGTTCCGTCATTAGTGTGGGACCTGGCTGACTTTGCATTGTTTTGTCCTCTGGTTGGGTTCCATGCTTGTCTTGGCAGGTCATTGCCTATTCATGTAGAAATTTCTATAAATGTGAGCTGGCTACAAGGATGCTGCAGGCTTTTAAGGCTTCAAATTACAAAGTTTTTTGCTTAAAATGCTGTTGCTTCTATTCTGGTCTTGTCTACCTCACTAACCCATCTCCCACCTAATCCACCTCACCATAGATCCTAGCAGTATAAACTACTTAAAATTCCCTGACACACTGTATTTTTTCTTTAATTTGTACCTTGGCAGACTGTTTCCTATGCCAGGAATGTCATTTTCTAATTATTGTCTGTTTGCTGGTCATCTAAATCCACCTGGCAAAGTCTACTCAGACATCACTCCCTGTCTCATAACTGCTATAAATTTTGCAATTCAGAATCATCATGGTCTAAACAAGAAAGGACAATTCCATTTGACCTTGTCATGACATTCAGTATACTACACAATATGGTCAACATATTCACCTACTTGCTGATTTAAAATTGAATTTTTTACCATGTTTTAAGCAATATTCAAGCTATTAAAGATTAAAAAATTAGATGTGTACAATAAAATCCTTGTCTATGAAAAAGCTTGCTGAATAGTGGAAAATGTAAAAGAAGAAACTAACAAACAATATACAATATATACATGTACAATCGATTTTATATATAATGTATATATACATATATATTCAGTGCATGAGATAATAGAGAACAATGGGGATTAAATTTGAACTGGCACATATAAGGTTTTCAACCAGAGAGCAGGAGAAAAAGAAACAGACCAAACCAAGAAAGAAAATGATAACAAAATGAATGAAATAGGAAGATCTGTATGACGTATAAAAAAGCTTTCTTTACAGAAAATATAGATTGTATACTTAAGTAAGTTTGAAAGAAGCCACATTTAGAGATATCAGGTATGCAGTGACATCAAGAGAAATCAGATAGAATGAATAAAATATTTGTTAAGAAGGAATGATTAGGTTCATATATATATAAATATATATAATATATAAATATAAGTATTTATATAATATATATAAATATAAGTATTAGTTACCACCTTCTGAAAATATCACTGTGCTCTAAGTCTAATGTAAAAAATGATGGTATGATATACATGGAAAACTCTAAAGATGCCACTAAAAATCATTAGAAACAATAAATCATTACGTAAGGTAGCAACCCATTCTTCCTATATGTGAACATCAAACTAGAAAGTAGAAGTGAGAGAATAAAATTAATTATTCTCTTTATTCTCTTTATCACATCAAAAGAAATTTAATATCTTCAAATAAACTTAACAAAGGAGATGAAATACTTGTGCAATAAAACTGTAATCGTATTAGAAGAAATCTAAGATTTAAGAAATGGAAAGACATTACCTGTTCATGGATTGGAAGAATTTATATTATTGGAATGGCCATCTTACCTAAGGCAATATGCAGATTTAACACTATTTAATTGAAAGGTTCGCTAGAATTCTTCAAGGAAATAGAAAACATGTCACTGAAATTGATATGGACTAACAAAAGCTCAATTAGCCAAGGCAATCCTAACAAAAAAAACAGAGATAGCACATTCCCTGACTTCTAAGGATACAGTAAAGTTCTAATAATCAAAAAGGTATGGTGTTAGACTATAAATAGACACACAAATGAGTGGAATAAAATTGAAAGTTAAAATAGAGACCCACGTGTATAAAGATAATTTATCTATGACAAAGGATATAAAAATATGCATTGAAAAAAGGAAAATATCTTCATCAAATGGGTTTGGAATAATAGGACAGCCACAGGCTAAAGAATAAAACTAGACAATTATCTCACAACATATTAAAAACATTTGAAATGGGTTAAACATAAGCATGTGAGACCTAAGCCATAAGTACACAGAAGGAAAACAGATACATTCCACAACACTGATTCTAAAGACTGTGTTTTCTGTTTCTGAATATGCCTTGTTCATCTTAGCATATTAATATGTATCTATATCAATACACAAACATAGATTCCACTTTTGTTACTCTAAATTACAGTACTTACCTTTCTTCAGCATTTGTCAAAATAATTATAAATATTTGTTTTGAGCTTCTATGGTATTAATAATGTTCTCTCTCTTGTGAATTTACAGCTTATGTATTATTAAGTATTCTACTTATATGTAAGTGGTCTATATTGGAATTCAGAAAATTATATTTTAATTTGACACATAGGTTTCTAACATACCTAACTTCTGAATACATTTGTTAGTAATTACTCATCTTTGTATTGCCTAGTAGTAACACACTATGTAAATATGGGAGTAAAAATTCACTAAAACATTTTGTTGCTATTTACATTTAAATCATCATTTGTTTTATATTACAATTTGAGCAAATGACTAACTTGAAAGAAAATAAGAGATTTTAAGAAGCAACTAATCACAATTCAGAGTAGAGCTAAAATACCAGAGAAAATATTAAAATGTTATATTTTTATAAAGGTAAATTCACAGCCTGAATTTACCTTTCCCATGGAGACTTTTAGTCTTCCAAATTTTGAGCAATAGATTTCTGTGGTTTATAAATGACTCAATTTATGATATTTTGTTAGAGCCTCATGAATGGACTAAGAAAATAACTGAACACTTTTTGTAAGAATCACCGGGTTTGTCTCATTTGTTTCATCCATATTATTCTTCTTCACATATATTGAGGTTTGCAAGGTGATTTCATGTTAGTAGTGCACTACAGGATTTCATTTTCACTTAATATTTTGAGTATACTTTATCAAATAATAAATTAATGACATCATACTCCAATATTAAATATTTCTTTATGTTTGCCTATCTACCCTAATTACTTTCCTCCTTCTAGAACTGGAGTGATCTCTACTTACTTCCAAGGAGACATGAAACAAATTAACACTTCACTAGCCATATCCAAATCTTTCAGGGATCCTGTTTTTCTTTTCCTATCAGCCAAAGTTTCAAATATAGGACAGAACTGAATTTTATCAATGTCATCTCAAGCTGGCAAAGAGAGCTATCTTTCCATGGCATTGCTGCAAAATGACACTGGGAAGCTGCTCAGTTTCATTAACTTTACAAGCCAATCTGCTACAAGCATCTGGTTGTAAATTTGCCAATAATGAAAAAACTTGGGATATACCTCCTGGAATTATAGCTTTACACATTTTGGGCAGCTCACTATGTACTTCTGATCATTTGCCTGATTCTGATTTTTTAGGAATAGCAAGGGACATTGGAAAGTAGATTGGCAGAAAATAGATATCTGATGCTCAGTTGAGCACATTGAAACAATCCTTTCAATTTCCTTATTAATAACAAGAAGTGCCAAGTGACTAATGAGGCTGGCTAAGCCAAATTTTGTCTTGAAAACCATAGAAATCTTACACATCCAAAGCATCATCTGTTTTGGCATCTCCAGGACAAGATATATCATCAGTACCTTTCCAAATTTACTTCACCCTCCCTTCTACAAGTCTATTTTCAGCATTAAAATTTTCACACACAATGAAAGTACATTGATGTGGAAATTTAAAGTACTTTTAATACTATCATTTGATCACAGAAACATGATTAAAATATAATTTCCTATAGTTTAACATTTTAGAACAATGACAGTACCACAGAAGAAATGGAGATGAATTCAGACACAAGATAAAGGTTTCATCTATGGAAGTTGTATATCCAGCATCAAAAAGTCTTAAAATATTAATATAATCTTTTAATTATACAGGTCAAGTTGCCTTCTTCAAGATGTTCTTAGAAATTATCTTAATTTTCAGTCATTTGCATGTCTCTATAAATTCCAAAATAACATACAAAAGTCAACATATATAAATTAGAAATTATAATTTATATATATATTAGAAATTATAATTTTGTATAAGAAATTACTCAATCTCCATCTTGTCTATGTGAGATTTTAACTTTGGATTTTAACACACTCTAAGAACTCTTCTTTCTACTACTCTAAAGATTAATACATACCACGAAACTGCAAATGACATAACAATCAAGAAAACATGAAGTGGTAATTGAGATTGTCCTTAAGCAATAAATAATAGATCAGATTCTTCAACTAGATTTAAATACTCACTAAATTGTCTACCTATGCAAGAAAAAGACATAAAAAGAATCTGAATAGGGTATGAAGAAATAAAGTTATCATTTTACGTGATGATATGATTCTCTATGTAGAGAACCCAGAAAAATCAACAGAAAAGTTAATTGAAATAATAAACCAATTTGGTAAGGTAGCTGAATACAAAATCAACACACAAAAATCAGCAGCATTCATATATGCAAAGAATCAATCAGAAGAAGAAGAAATTAGAAAAAACACCCCATTTACCATTGCACCAAAGAAAACCAAATACTTGGAAATTAACCTAACAAAAGAAGTAAAAGACCTATACAAAGAAAACTATAAAACACTCTTAAAAGAATTAGATAATGCTAAAAAATGGAAAGACATTCCCTGTTCATGGATCAGAAAAATCAACATTATCAAAATGGCCATACTACCAAAGGCCATCTACAGATTCAATGCAATTCCAATAAAGATCCCAATGACATATTTTAAAGAGATAGAACAAAAATTACTGAAATTCATATGGAACAAAAAGACTCCTAATTGCCAAACCCTTTTGACAAACAAAAGAGAGAATGGAGGTATTACTATTCCAGACTTCAAATTACACTACAAGCCATAATACTTAAAACAACATGGTACCGGTACAAAAACAGACAAACAGACCAATGGATCAGAATTGAATACCCAGAAATAAAACCACAGATATACAGTCAACTAATCTTTGACAAAGGGGCAAAAAACATACCCTGGAACAAGGATAGCCTCTTCAGTAAATGGTGCTGGGAAAACTGGATCAAAAATTGTCAAAAAAAAAAAAAAAATGAACCAGGACTACACCCTCACACCCTGTACAAAAATTAACTCAAAATGGATAAAGGACTTGGGAGTAGACCAGCAACCATAGAAGAAAACCTGGGCAAAGCCCTTAATGAATTTCACCTGAGGAATACTATGCATCCATTGAGGAGGACAAACACATGTCATTTGCAGCAACCTGGATGGAACTAGAAAGACTCATATTAGCAGAAATAAGTCAAAAAGAAAAAGAGAAGTACAGGATGGTCTCACTTATATGATGGATATAGGGAAAAACAAGCAAACAAATAAGAAAGAATGAAAACAACCAATGGGACTGAACCATGAAGCGAGAGAGAGGAGAAGGAAGAAAGTGGGGGAGGTGAAGAGCACAATAGATCAGGATGGTTAACAAATGCTAGTGAAGTGGGAAAACCCTGGGGTACACAATAATGGACTAATGTAATATAAATATAAATATACATACATATGCAAAAAATTTTACCAGATATTGGAAGAGACCAACAGGCCAAACAACGAACAACTGAACATCAATTTAACTTACCAACAAATCACAGAAAAATGGGAGATGGAGTGACTGGAGGGGGGATACAGAAGGGGAATATGGAGGGGGGGAGGAGGGATCAATTAATGCACAAATATGACAAATCAATAAAATGAATTTTTCAAATTAAAAAAAAAATAAATTGAAAAAAAGTTGTAAATAAAAAAATAATAAATAGTCTGCCTATGTAAATACTTCCTAATATTTAAAAATGCCTTTAAATCTAACACATCATGATCTTTTTCAATACATCTTTGAGAAAGATATTTTTAATTACCTTTTAGAGAAGATTCAAACACATTGTAAATGGTAAGAAAAATACTCTCAAATTCAGATGTCATAATAATGTTCTTTCTTTATTATGAAGCTACCATCTCTAAGATTATATTACCAGCTTTCCAATGAAACATGAACTCTGAACTATTTTAGCTATTCTTGGATGTATGGATGACCTTTTACTGTTCTGTCCAGATACCTTTCCTTACTCACGTACATCCAACAATGCAACCAAGAACAAGGAAGTTGATGTTATTGCAAGTTGTGATCATAAGAATAAAAAAAGAAAAAAGTTTTCCATGAAAACTAAAAATCACATTTGATAAAGAAATTATCTTGACCTATGCATCTAAGACAAAATATTTGCCAATTTTAAAAATATCCCCTAATATTTTTATAATTCCTTCACCAAGTGTAAAACCTGAGTATAAGAAAATCTTCCCCATAGAAAATGTGTGTATCACATAGAAAATGAAGTTGAAGATAAAATTAATTCACAAAAAAACTGCAAATCAAGAACTCTCAATATTTCAAACTCGATCACTCCGCTCATTTGATTTTAACAGTACCTAACAATTTTGAAAGTTCACCACTTTTATTCCATAGTCCCTTTATTTTCACTGATGACAACTGGAAAACAATAAGCGGCATGAGTGACCAGATTTCACCATAACAAACATGTTAAAATATTGTTTTCAGAGACTCCTCTAAAAGTCATGGGTTGCTGCATTTCTATTAACTATGTGTGTTGAAATAAGTAAAACTAACCACAATGTTAAGGACAAAAGGTAAAATTAATTAAGATATTTGGTAACTCCCAAAGTTACCAATATCTGCAAATTTGAGTATCTTAGCAGGAAACCTAAAAACACTTGGAGAAAAAAAATTAGAAATGGTAAAATATGCTTTCTACATAGAAAAACTGACAAAAGGCCTCAGTTGAGAATAATAAGAGTACATAATTTCATTACATATGGTAAAAACAATTGCTTTAAACTTTAAAACTGCTAAACTTTTTTTTTTTCAAATTGATTTGTAACTTTTTCATAATAACTTATTTGTATACAAATTTCACATCTTTGTATTCCCGGGTGTTCACCCACCAGCTCTCCTCCATGACTGCTCCCACTCATCCCCCACCCCAATGGTCTACTTTAGATTGGTTGTTAGCTTGTTTTGACTTTTCCTCCTGGCACCGTTTCAATTGCCAAATGCATTAGAAAATCTTGGAATCATGCATTTTTCCTACAGCCTATTCCTGTTTGTTTTCTTAGTAGTTAACTCCGTACCTGAAATTTAGTGCTTAAAATACTGTCTTGAGTCTATTGAACTTTGTAATATATGGGTAATATTGATTGCTATAACTAGACCTCATAGGTATTAAAAGTAATGCTACGGACCAAACAAAGCTAAACACTTCGCCATTCTCATAAAATTCTCACAAGAAAGGGAAGATACCCATATGCTTTGTGACCAATTGTCTGAAAATATTGCTGTGTGCTTTGTCATAACAGGCTGTTTTGCTGTAGAGAATTATGAATACTGGCTCACATCCAGTTTGCAGAAAAGATTAACTTTATCAAAGTCTCTGAAGATAAACGTTCAGGCCAATTCACGTGACTGTGGTCACAAAAGCACAGCCAGCGTGAAAAACTTACAAAGGAACAAAGACGGCTTCATTCATGATGAAAGACATGCAGAACTATTACAAACTTCAGCAATGGAAGAGGGGGAAAATGACTGAATTACTTGACTATGGTCACCAAAACTAATTCCATACTTTAAGAAACTGGTTTTGTGAACAGTGATTAGATAAGGAAAAAAAAGTGCTATCAGGACTTAGAGAAAAACAATTTCTATCATTTGATGATGAAACACTCTTGGAGTGTAAAATGATTGTTCTTTCTGAGCAGAAGACTTACTAAAGCAGAATCTCTTGTGTCTTCCCATAATTTATTCCTTGACACTTAATTTTCCCCTAGAGATGTTTCTATAGCTCAATTTGACGACTGGTAATCCAGAACCCTGAGGTCTCAAGGGAGTCAAATTCAGAAGGCATTAGCACAGTGACATTCCTCTTAGCCTTTTGTTTGCTATAAAACAGCCTGGCCAATTGCCACTTACATCCTCTTGATCTGGAGAAAAGGCCATTCTGACACCAGAGGTAGTATTTTAAAACTATGTAAGACAAACGTATTGAGGGGAAGAATGAAAAACCTGTCTCTTTGGAAAGATAGTTTGGAAAGAGAAGTTATTTGATATCCTTCTGCTCCACTGAAAAATAGTTATATTCACTTTTACATTTCTTGTCAGTGATTCACAATTTACATTCTCAACAACCAAATCTGAATGTTTATAGTCAGAAGTTTAAAAGAACTCATTTTCAAATGTCCATATATTAAAATGCATAAAACAAGATTTTATCTTTTTCTAAAATTCTCAATTATTATAACTGAGAAGTAAGTCCTTTCATTATGACTTGTACTTGCCCATTTATTGCAGTATTGCAAAGATTATGGAGCTCACCTATGTTAACCACAATTTATAGGCTTTTTGTTTCCTCAGGATCCAAATAATGGAATCTAATAGTCTACCAAAGATAGATGAATGTAAAACTCTTACAGAGAGGTCAAATGAATAATAGCATAACATTTTTTTTTTTACATTTCACATTACTTTCCTTTTTCAGGAAAACCCCAAACAGGTAAAGAATACTTTGAGTTTTAAGTTGGGAACCTTATTTGGCACACATACAGATGCAAAGTTTAACTTTATCTAGCTAAAAAGAATTTAAGAACTGGAAAACCTATTGTCAGGAAATTTTGGCTCCTAGTCCCTCATATTTTAAGTATATTTTCCTCTATTGTAACTTAAATTTTATTTTTTAATTAAATCACTCAACAAATATCAACACAGGATGTTCTCTAAGCAATAAATACCATCATGACATTGGCAAAGTTTGATGGGTATCATAAAGATTATGATATTGTAAATTTTGAACTCACCATTATAAGGAAACTTTGTTCAATATCATTTAGGTTTATGAGTCAAATAGCCCTATAAAAGCAACTTTTATTCAAACCCTTAAATATTCACTTGAGAATTCCTATGAAAGCAATCAAAGGAAGCAGAAAAAGTTATCACTTTCCCCCTTCAGATTCATTAACCTGAAAAATCAACCAGCTGTGGTTGCTCAAAAAAGAGACATAGATTTCTACATGTCCCCATTTGGAAATAATCTCATATAATTTAATTCCCAGATCACTTATTACTTTTATGAAACTATATCTTATTGTAGATATTATATCCTCATCTGATGTACTTGGGAATTTTAATTTATATCAAGACCCATGTCTTTTTCATACCTTCATAATAACATTGTATTTTATATAGTAGATAATTGATAGTGAGTAAATGCCTACAGAAAGTTATCTTTTGTAAAACATCATAAAAGTTTGCTAACACCTTATCATTTTATTAGGGGTGATTGTTTAGGTAAGCAAATGCTGGATCAACAACTCACTATATTATAATCATAATTTTTAAAACTCATTTCTAGCTTTCCCTTGTTCCCTCCACCACATTAAAACTTCTAAGCATGACTTCTTTTTTGTTCTATTTAGTAAAAATTCATTTATTTTCATAAGCATATTGATTTCCTAATGGTTATTTAATATTGTGCTCAATGATCACCATTCTGCAGAGAAAGCCTAACTTTCATCTTTTGCAGACTGTGCCTTCTATTCCTCAAGACTCAAGTTTAAGCTTGTTAGCCTCATCTCACTTTCCAGTGGGGTTTCCCTTCAAAAAAAATTATGTATTTTAATTTTTGTCCAAATTTCTTATCGCAATATGCCAAATTCTTATACATCTAGTACTTGCTTAAATTCTAAAATTTCTGAAAAAGAGGTAATATATCTTTTATATGTCCTTTAAAATGTTACATATTGGTGGCACTCAGTTTTAGGTTTTAGGGTAGTCCTTCAGTGAATACTAATTCAAAGTACAGAAGTAGAAAATACTACAATGGTTAGTTTTTGTTATTAGGCAAATTAGTGCCAGTTGCCTTGGGTTTAAGGGCTTTGTCAAATCTTTTGCCAATGTTCTGGGTGAGCCATTCATTCTAAATGTGTTTTATTAACATACTACATGATCAGCAGATGTTCACTTTTACTGAGTTAACAACAGACTCATTCATGTCAAGGTTTATTTGTATAACCATCTTGTCCAACCATATGCATAACCACTTGATCTATGGGAGTTATTAGTTCACTTACATTATTCTTAGGGTAGTAGAAAGCTAAAAGAAAGCTGGGCTCTTATGAAAGTGTTCCAGATGTTTCACACCAAAAGTTTAAAGCTTGGAACACACACAGCACATTAGATATTATTAAATCTGTTACGATCTGCTTTCAGGGACTCTTAAATACTTATTTATTCTGTCTCTCTAGTTCACCCTATTTTTTATCCTTATGTAGAAATGTTTTGTTGACACTTTTTGCAAGCTACCACTGGCATTAATGATTATTCTTACATGTTATGACCATAGTATATTCACATAGAATGAAGCAGCAATTCTACCATTAGTCACTCTTAAGAGCCAATAAAATAAGTATGGAAGTTTAGGATAGTGTTAGTGTTTTTATATCTATATAAACTTTTCTAATGGAATACTGAGAAGCAGGCCTCCAGAGGACTGTGTGTTTTAAATTTTATTTTAAAATAAAATGATTATACAATAATGAATTTGAGGCAAATTTAGACAGTAAAACTAGTTTCTATCTATAACTGACATAGCTGGCCATAACTGGACCAACATGGGCTATAACCCAAAGGTAGGACCTATCCCACGCCACTTTATAAATGTTTTAAAATTTGGCAAAGTACAGTAAGCAGAGAAACATCATCTACAAATCAACATGGATAAGTGAAAAACAAAAACAAACAAAAAACCTCTGAGAGAACTCAGCACTACTGCTACAGGTCATTGCTACACAACTTTAGGAGGGTTGGGATGGGAAAAGAATGAAGGCAGTGGGGCCATCTAGCCCCTTATCTCATCTCATCCAATAAAGACTCTCTTGAAGTTGCAGAAATACCAGTGTGAAGGACTGAAATGCAACATTAAAACTCTCTCTGATACTCTGCATGCATCAATTTTGATAATTTAATCAAGGAATTTTTTTAAGCTCCTTACTGTTTTCTTCCACATACCATACTAGTTATCTTTTGCCACATGGGGGGATCCATACAAAGTATGGTACCAGGCATAAAGCTATTTCATGCATACAATTTTCTTGGCTACATTATACAGCTTTTACTATCAGATTTCTATGGATAATCTCAAATAGTTTATTAGTACCCAGGTAGTAAATGAATGAATGAATTGTAATAATGTGCAATTAATAAACACTCATTGTAAAGTGAAAAGTTTAATAGAGATGCAGCTACTTGAGTTGGTAAGGACAGACTTCAAACTAGGAATTGCTATAGGGCTTCTCCTTGATGCACAGTGCTAAGAGATCACAAGCTACACAAAGACACACACACACAGGGTTTCAATGAATTTGGTGCATGGTAACCTGGTCAATCCAGCAAACAGCCATTCATACATGTTTCGATATGTGTGAAATATTCCCATAGTGACACTGCTTTAGATAATAAATTCAAAATCAATGCTTCAAATCATAGCACAAATGATACCCTGAAGGTGGTCTTACTTGGCATAAGAATGGACATTCATCTTTCCTCATGATGGTCGTATGAGTATTTGTTCAAAGTAGATAATATATCTAGATAATGAAGTAGTTTTTCAGTAGCACTTCTATCAGGAACTGCATTATATGCCTCCAAATTTGTATGTTGAAGTACTAATCACTAGTATCTTAGAATGTGACTGTATTTGGAAATAGATATTTTTTTACAAAGGCAGTTAAGTCAAAATGAGGATTTCAAGGTCATCTTTAGTCCAAGATAACTAGTTTTCTTAAATGTAGAGACAATTTGGACAAAGATATCTACAGAGGAAGATAATAAGAAGAGACAGGGAGAAGATGGCCTTCCAGAAGCCAAGGAGAAAACTTTAGAAGAAGTCAATACTGCTGATACTTCATATTGGACTTACAGTCCCCAAATTTGTAAGGAAATAATCTACTCAGTTTAAGTCACCTAGCTATGGAAATTAGCTAAGGCAGCACAAACAAATTTCTAGTTTATGGAATATCTGAAATATACTCTGTCTAAATGACATGCATGCCTTTTTGAGTCAAGCTAATTCCCCCTTGGTGTCTGATTCATTCATTCAAGTCAAGAAAATAGGAACTGGGTCTTACATAATGACTTTAAGTCAGTTGCTGATCTTAGAAACTAAGCCACCTTGACTCTAAGGTTACAGACAGATTTCTGCTACTAAGCTGATATTATCTACAAGAGCTCTACATGACTCAACCCTTGTTAATAGGTTTATTACCTTTACCTCACTACTGATGACAGGGAAACATACAGAATCATTGCCACCTGGGAAAAGATTCATAGAGATCTGTATAATCTGATACCATATGGCTTACGTGAAATTCATTCTACCAATTAAAATAAAGTGGTGTAGTTCTAGTTGGGGGTTTCTGATCAGGAGTGAAATGTTAAATTTACAAAGCAAATATATTTGTAAACTCCTTCAATTCTCATCATTCAAAGAGCAGATGTGACAACCTGTTGTGGAGGAATTCATTGACTATCTTGGGTAGGTACCAAGACCACCACCACTCTTGCTAGAGGAAGTTTTCATAAACAGTTTAAAGCAGTGTCAAAGGAATTAAGAGTGTCAAACAGATTCTGCCCAAGGATGGAAGAGTCAGGAGAAGTAAGAGGTATTTGAAAATCATGTCTATAGATAAATCTTTTACTCTGCAAAGACCACAGAATTCCTAGCTGATTTTCATATATGGAAACCAAAGTGCTTATGAAGAAAACAAGAAGACAAGAGAAGGCATCAAGAGAACTGATGTAGTTGTAAACCATTAGTAGTGGCACAAGTGAAAGTAGGATATACAGGGCAAATTTATGCCTACCTAGACACAAGACTCTGACGGGAAGAACAATAGCAGTGCAAGGCATACGCAGTTCATAAAACCCTGAAAACTAATAGTAAAAGTTGATATGAACCTTTTGTGTAACTAAAGAAAAGTGGTTACTGCTAATTAGAGTTAGAGGTGATATGCCAGAAGTGCAGGGAGGAAGAACAAATAAAGATGACCTTCCAATAAGATTCATCAATGGAAGTTACCTAAATGATAAATGTCCCCCTATAGAAGCTTTTGGGAATGATAAAGACCATCTATGTTCTTTTTCACTAAGAGACCTTTTTCACTAAGAGCTTTACATTCCTGAACATTAACTCAAAACTGACAGTAGATGTAAATGTGAAAAGTAAAACTATAAAAGTCTCAGAAGAAAATATTCATAGATATTTGTGACTTACAATTAAGCAAATTTTAGCTATGGCACCCAAAGCACAAGGAACTAAAGGAAATAAAGATTAAAATTTTTGTGCCTCAAAGGACACTGTTAAGAGAGTAGGAAGATAACACATAGCAATACAATATCTGCAAATCATATATCTGGTAAGGTTTTATTATTCAGAATGCAAAATGAATTCTTATAACTCAATAATACAAAGACAATCGGACAATAATGGGTAAATAATTTGAATATATATTTCATCCAAAGATGTATGCAAACATCCTTGTAAGATGCTCAGCATCATCAGCCACTAGGTAGATTAAGGTCAAAATCACAAGATCTCATTTCATATGCACTAGGAAATCTATAATCAAAAATGAAAAATAGCAAGTGCTGACAAGTTTATGGAGCAATTGGACCTATGACACATTGATGGCAGAAATGTAAACTAATTCAACAACTTTAAAAAACAATTTTATAATTCCTCAAAAAGTTAAAAATATTCTCACTATATAACACAGCAGCTCCACACCTAAATATCTAATGAAAAATAAACATGTTTACACAAAAAATTGTACACAAATGATCACAGAATCATTATTTATAATAGCCAGGTGTGGAAACAACACAAAAGTCTATAGATGAATAAACAATAAGTAAATGGTATATTCATAAAAGAGTATATTATTCAGTCACAAAAAGGAATGATTTGTCAATATAACATGGATGAACCTTGAAAACTTATCGCTGAAAGAAACTAAAGGTAAAGGTTACGTACTATATATTGCTATTTATATATAAAATCTAGAGTAGGAAATTCCAAAGAAAGAAAGTAGACTACTGGTTTCAAAGAGTTCAAAGAAGGTAAAAATAGAGAATCACTGATAATGTGTATCAGGATAGTAAAATTATTCAAGAATTGGATGGTTGTGATGGTTGCACAACCTTTTGAATATATTATAAACTTCTGATTGGCACACTTTTAATGGTTGAGTTTATGTTATATTAATAATATCATATTTAAAAAATGTCTACAGAGGAGGCAATAAAATGCCCAAAACAACGGAAAATAAAGATTAGAATGCATTCTTTATATCTACTGAAACTACAAAAATAATTTAAAAGTTTTTTATTGTAAACCCAATGGGTGAATGGAATGGTGTGCAAATAATAAAATTGTTTTTAAAAGTATTAAAATACAGAGTACAGAAGAGATAATAATGGAGGCGCTCTGTCAAATTTTCAGAGTAAGATATCTGCAAAAGATTGACATCGAAGTTAACAGGTTTTTTTCCAAAGTTGAAATCTGAGTGCTTATATAATGAACAGAAATGTCACAAAATCTAGGACATGATAAAGAATAGGAACATTCTGTCACCCCAGAAAGCATAGGTGAACAATGATAATGAAAATAGAATAATTAGTTCAATATTTGTATAAAGGACCAGATAGAGTTTCAACTTCTTTTTCATTCCCTAGCAGAAATCACATTTATTTCCAGGTGAAATTGAACTAAATGTCTCTAGACATAAAGTCGATGCAGAGAATGTGTGAGGCACTGGCAAAAACAGAGTTAAAGAAATCTTTTATACAATGTTGGCGACAATCTCTTCCCTGGTTCTCATTCCCCACTAGCTCACAGACTGCTGGAATGTTTGCTAAGTATCTTCACAGAAAAGATTTTAAAGAGATTCCCCTTGGAAAACCTTCTGGTATAAGAAAGAATACTTACTAGTATGTATATGTCAGTATCCCACTGTAATGATTGATTAATGTTATGTCAGCGTGGATGGGCCACAACACCTGCTATATGATCACATTTTACTCTGTATATTTCTGTGAGGGAATTTTTGGATAAAACTCATGTGGAAATTGGTGATCTTGGAGTATAGCAGATTTTCCTCCATAATGAGTGTGTGTGTTTCAAATAATGAACTGAAGATTTGAAAGACAGAAGACGGACCTCCCTTCAGCAAGTCAATGGTGCCTTTACACTTGAGCTGCAGCAATGACTTTTTCCCCAAGCTTCCAGACGGACAGCGCTACAGAATTTGGGCTTGTCCCCTCCATAATCTCCGACTATTAATTTTGTTTCTCTGAAGTATCCTGATAAAAACACCCACAAAAAGTCCAGATGACTAGTGACGTTGGTTTGGAGAGGTGTTGTGTTCAGAGAGCAGGGCCCTGGGTTACCTCTGAGAAAACTTTCATCACCATTCCCCTTCCAGTGTCACAAGGTGAGTTCCCAAGGAAACAAAAGGATGTTTAGTAAGATCCAAAAGGGTAGGTTTATTATGAAAAGGGAGAGGAGAGCAAAGGACACTTGCAAAGACACAACAGGCAGAAAGGGCTGCCCCTAAAGGGACAGGTTTGTTAAAAGAGAGGTCTGAACAAGCAGGCAGTCTTGGGAGGAGAGCTACCTCTGCTGCTTTGCAAAGGAAGGTCAGTGGAGAGACACCAGCATGGCACAGACAGGCAGGAGAGCTGCCTCTTGCCAGGGCAGAAATTACAAGCTATAGTCTGCCCCTTGGGAACATCCATTCCTTTGTGAATTTGCTAGCTGCTTTTAAATTTTTTATAGGGTTAGTGCCTAAGGGCTTTTTGTGATTTTTGTTGCTGTTTTTCTATATTTGGTTTGACTAGTTCAATTTGGAAGAACTGGTAATTCTTTTACAATTGCCCTCAATCTCCATATCTCCCCCTGGTCTACACTTCAATCCCTGAGCCTCCTCCCAGTACTCTACTTTTCTATATGTAGCTTGTTTAATGAGTATATTAACCATTTATATCCCCATCTCTAGCTTTTGCCCTTTTGTGAGTTAGTTTCTGATCTTGTGTTGCTTCCTTCTCAACTTGTAGCCTCGATATACCAGCTTGTCCACTGCAAAGAATTCCTGTCAGTTGATAAGTTCTATACACCCATACATTAATATAAAATGTGAATCTTAAAAACAATTCAAGTCAAGAAAACTAACAGTTGAGGAAAATCTGTAAGATCACATCAAAAAGCTGAGAAAAGATTTCAGAAGACAAAATAACTGAAGGAAGAGGAAAAGTTGTAATAATTGGAATTAATATCCTCATAGGAAAGAGGGGAGATTTTTTTCTGTTACAAAAAAGAAAAATAAAAGGAATAGATAACAAGAAAAATATCTTAAGTTTTGATCATAAAAAAATTTAAATTAAGTTAAATGAAGCTATTTCCAAAATCTCCAAAAAGCACAATAAGAAAAATGAAAAATAGGGTCAATTACATAGAATCCAAGAAAGAGGAACTCCAATACAAGATTGAAGGATAGAGACCTCCCATGAAAAATGGCAGGCAGATCATGAAACAGGTGTATCCTTGGACTATAAAACAAACAGTTTAAAGCAGTTTAATAGGAATGGGAGAAGAGTGTCCTTCCAGAGGGGATGGTAAACTAAACAATATTTGTTATAGAATTAATTGTTAATTTTATAATGTTTATATTAAAGCTCCATAGGATAATTTTGGAAAATTTGTGACAAATAATAGAAAATTTTAGCACATAAAATAATGAGGAGTATAAAAGAATAAGGATAAACTAATAAAGTATCAGCATATGGAGAAATAAAAGTAATAATCCAAGGCAACTCAGTAGATAAAGCAATTCTTTCTATATAACATATAATATAATATTGATATTTTTTATTTGCATAAATATATAATATATATTATTAATATAAGTTATGTCAATAACCATATTATAGGTTATAATAGCAAATGACTAATTCTCATGAAAAACCTCAATAGCAATTAAAAACATTTTAATTAGTGAAATTACAAACAGGAAGACACTATTTTATAGAAATTAAGTCAGTAAAGACGTAAAATACTGTTACTACCAATGTTATAAAAGATATTGGTCAATGAGAATAGGTATGTGTTTGTTGCAGGGATACAAATTCATCCAATTATTTTGCTAAGCTTTTTTACAATCTTTTTTTAACTTAAAGTAACAGTGGTTAGCAACACTATATATGATTCAGAAATACAGGATCTTGCCTCTTTTGAGGACAATTAGGTAATATGTATTGGAGACATAATTTTTAATTAAGAATTTAAGCTTAAAGAAACTCACCATTGTGCAACCACAAATGAATAAAAGTCACAAAGATAAAATAAATTTTCCTAGATATACATGAATTTGTTCAAAGTATAAGAACAGATCTTGCATAATAAATACAAAATTCAGAATCTATATTAGTTGGAAAGACATAGATATGAATGAATTTTGCTGAGAAGGAAGGATGTGAATGGAATCAATGAATGATCTGAAGCAAATATAGTTATATATTGTGTCTTTAACTGATTTTAAAATAGTCATTCTGATATTATTATCTATACTTTTAGGTATTCTCAAAACATTTTATTTCAAAAGTGAGTAAATAGATGATGAAGAAACTTACATTTGCATCAAATCAGTCCAATAATTCTGAAAAGGGAAGCATATTGAAGAGGAAGAAAGAACTCATGAAATATCACCAAGATCACTGAAAATGAAGGTGAACATGTCAGACAAGCAGGAGAAATACAATGTTGGAAATAACAGAAAATGATGCCAGATCACAAATGCTGCAGTGAAACATATGTGACTGCAAGCTGGTTTCCTCCCATCCACGCCTGTGATGAGCAAGCAACTATGAACCTGAGTTCTGTGTCTGGCTTTGGCCTTCATAAGAAAGTCAGTGACCTAACCCATCACACTATCCTCATCTATAAAAGACTGGAAAGTCAGCCCAGCACGGTGAATCTTGCCTGTAAACTTCAGCCTATGAAGCGGCCCGGGCTAGGGATCGCGGTTTGAGTCCCGCCTGGGGCCCCGTAGCGAGCCCTAGTTCCAAAAAATAGCTGGGCGTGGTGGCGCGCACCTGTAATTACAGCTACCTGGGAAGCTGTAGCTAGGGATTGCTTGAGTGTGTGGTACCCCGGTCAATGAGACCCTGCGGTTCCATGGGCAAAAATAGCGAGACCTAGTCTCAAAAAAGACTGGAAAGTCTTATATCTGTCAGTATGGTCACACTGTCACACTTTCATGAATATGCTGCAAGGTGATGGTGAGTTCTTGTCTTGTGTTGCAAAGTTCTTGTCTCTTGAAGACACAGGTTGCATTCAAGGAGTGAATTTTAAAGTTGATTCAGTGATGGAAAAGCTGAAAGCCCTTTGAGATAACAGGGAGGTGACACCTGAATAAATACTTCAGAAATGCTCATTTCTAGGGTCTTTTGTACCAAATTAGGTCACTTAGGGACCTCTGTCTATTAAATACATGGGTGAGGAGGTAGCTTGCTAAAGATTAATACACTGGCATCTAAAAACATGGGAAATTTGCTAGAGATTGACACACTCCAACACAGAGGCTCATCATCCCCTTTTCCCCTGTTCCTTTTTTTTATCAGCATTTTTGGCAGTCTTTTGCTCACAGATGCAGGTCCTATAAATGTTCATTTTTCTATAATTTTTTCTTCTGTCACTGTCATTTTTCATGGGACCTTTACCCTGTCTTCCTAGCTGAAATCTGTCGAAAGAGACTTGTGGCTTCCACCTTTGGGATGCATAAGATTACTCTTGTTTCAAATTCCTAAAATTAAAATAATAAACTATCTTCCCTCTACCTAATCTACTATTGCATATTTCCTTTACTGTATGTCCAGATTTGCATTTATTGTTTTACTCGCTAGTCTTTGCCTCTATTCATTTTCAAACACTTCCTTTAACTCTTAAGTTTTTCACACTAAACAAAATCCAGTTTTACTGTTTTGTTAAATGTTTATTCCTCTGAATTTCATTCATTAATGAGAGAATAATTTCCAATGATGCCTTAGAAACAAATGTAAAAAAATGAAGACAAAATATGTTATTAATAATCACATTGGATATTGAATTATATTTTTAAATGTATAGAAAAGATAATCCCTAAGCATTTTTTTCCATTTCAAAGCAAAGCATTAGGAATTAGGAAAATATATTCTCTAATAAGTTATTTAAAGAATAAAGGTAAAATTATATAGACACTGGATAACTTCAAAACAGTAGAAGAAAGATCCTTTACAGCTAAAGTATTGTTCAGACTAGAACATTTGACTCGGGAGAGTAACCTGCGTGATGTGGTAGAAAACTGTAAACAGGGTTTTCTCATTCAAAGGATTATTTAAATAACTGCTTTCAATATTTACAAAATTAACTGTATTATTTCAGTAGTACTCCTTTATATATATATATATATACATCTTTTGATATATATATATAGAGGTACATATGTCTATCTATGATATATATATGTCTTTTGATACATATATAGATACATATACCTATATATCAAGAGATGCATATCTATCAAAGGAACACTACTGCAATATATAATATTAATTTAATTGTGTTGAATAATAACAAATGTACATGACTAACATTTTTAGATGTTTGCACAGTATTTTTCACTGCCAGCATGAATAAAGTCTTTGAACAAATACTAAACTCTAGGAAAATAAATAACAACTACCAAAAGATGCAAAACCACTGTACATAGGCTTTATTTTTAATTTTCACTGCTGCAGTGATAGAGAGGGAAAGACATGCATTCCATACATAATTATAATCTTTCAGACTGTTCAACCCCAGTGCAACCATTTCCATCTTCCTCCTCTATCTCTTTAAACATCTGTCCATAAGTAACATTAATCACCTTCCTATAAAAACTGTGAATCATTAAGTAAATGAAGGGAAGGGAGAACACAAGTGTAATTTGGATGCAAAATGTGTCAAGTGATGAGTTGCAAGCAAGAAGCAAGGAAAAGCAGACATGGTCTTTACCTTTGAATCTCAGGTCTACTCAGTCCACAGAGACAATGACCTCCACCAGCTCCTAGTAGGAAGTCAGGGTCAGACAGTGTGGTCATATGGAACTTTCAGATGATTTCTCCACTTGGCAAATAGATACTCTTGCTATACTCTAGGGCTCTGATCCTTTACAGGAAGTAGAGGGACAGAAATCTCTGGGCAAAATCATGAATAAAAAACATCATTTATTTCAAAACTGAACTCACCCAGAGTCTGGTAATAGATGAAGGAATGTTGAAGAAAGACTATCACAAGATCTTGTGACCTCGCTGTGGGTACAAAAGGACACATGTGCTCAGATGTTTATTGTAGTACTTATTCATAACTGCAAGGACATGGAAACAACCCAAATGTCCCCAAACAAATAGATGAAAAAGATGTGGTATATATACACAATAGAATAGTACTCATCAATTAAAAATGAAAAATTTAATGATTTCATGGTAACATGGATGTAACTAGAAAAAAATCGTATTACCAGAAACAAGTCAGAAAGGAAAAGACAGAAACCAAATGGTTTCATTAATATATGGATAACCAAACGAAAGTTCACAACCGGAAGGGAGAGACCAGCTAAAGCAGCCAGGGAGATGGGTGATGCCTGGGGATTACAATGATGCAAAAAAAAAAAATATATATATATATATATATATAACTTATCTAACAAAAATAAATAAAAAATAAACACCTGATATGTAAAAACAACAACAACAAAAGAATATCACAAGATCAGGCAAGTATGCTACAATTGTCTACAAATTATCTCTAGTGGTTTCCTATATAGAAGCTACTAGTTGCAGTTTGATTTGAATGTTTTAAAAATAAATGAATTTTAGGATGCAATTCTTAGTAATAGTAATGACATTTGAGTAATTAGGCAGATATATCAGATAACAAGTGTATAGAATGATTCTATCATCTGGATGGTGCTAACCCAGAGTCTCATGACCATGTCTGTGAATCAGCGGCATTACTTAATCTTAAACTTATTCTTAATTTTCTAAGAACGTGGAAATTTGGGGTTCACTATATCTTCATGGAGTCATTGTGAACACTAATGTTCTGATTACAGGTACTAATACTGTTCTAAATCTCATTCCAGGACTCCAGTCATTGAAAATAAAAGAGTCATATGCAAAAGCAGAAGCAAAAATCTCAGAATACTATACAAGAACAGTCCTTGAGTTCACTTTTGCCCTGAGGTTATTCAAATAACCTTGAATGCCTGATTTCTATCTGTAGTTATTTTCAACTCTATTTGTAGAGTAGAGATAACTAGTATTCTATCCACTTGGTCATGCTAGACTAGGTCACAAACCTACAACAAATACAAAACAATAACAACAGTAGCATTTCCTATATGTCTGACACAATACTGAACATTTAGGTGTCTCTGCATTATTCCACATAAGTGCCCTGATAATATAATTTAGTCTTAACAAGTACAGCAATCATATCCAAGATCACATGGTTAATAAACAACAAAGTCAAATTTGAGAAGAAAAAAGCATTTTTTTCAATCAATAGAAAATTAAATGTGCTCATATTTTTTCTTCAATGCCTAAATTTTTTAATAATAATTGCTACAGTAGCTGAAATTTAATAAAGGTTATTTGATTTTTAACTAAGAGAATATGAGAAAGATTTTGTGTCTTGCCTTTGCAGTGGTGAAAATAAATGTTTATAATTTCCTTAAAAGCTTTTAGTCTTTTGAAGAAACTCTAATCTGCATTAACAGAGGTTCTGCCCCTCAAGTGACATTCCATTTTATCCTATGTGCATTTAGAAATGTGAAATTCAGTTTCTCTCAGCTTCACTTAATGGAGGGCCACTTTTCTCCATGCATTATTAACCTTAACTCCTATGTTGTTTCCTCAGAATCAGACACCACTACAATCTCTCATCCATGAGAACAAGTTGCATAATTCTTAGCAATGTAGGCAAAATTGCAAGATCTACTACTGAGCATGGAATTTGAATGTCCTACCAGATACAAATGCCAGGACAGCAATTAAGAAAACATGCTTTGGAACATTTTTACACTGCCCACTACAAGTAGCTACAGTCAACTTGGTTTATTCCTAAAATCTAACATTGCACAAGTTAAAATATATGAATTCTTTTAATCACAACCAGATTGCAAGAGCAGCAAAGAAAATTGGTCCTTTGCAAATGAAATATTCATTTTTAAGTAAATAATGCAAGAAGCAATTGCTTTAGTGAAAAATTTAAAGTAGAAGTGCAGTAAAAAGAAATTTAATAAAAAAATCATTCTAAAATTCCCCTTAAATTTTAGAATAGTTCAATTTTAGTTCTTTGTTTTGAATTATTTACCAATTTGATCTATCAAACTTCTTGAGAATATTTCATATATTCTCATTTGATTTACATACTATAATGACAAATATCGAATGTCCTAAACCTTCATGCATGATTTTTTAAAAGAAAAAAATGGTTTAATAAGTAATGTTAACACACAATATTTCCATAATGTGTGTTGGAAATTTAAGTTCAGAAACTATACACCATATATATAAAGCAATAAAATTTGTTGAAGAATTTGGAAAAGTGACCAAGAAAGTCAATTATTTTGTTTTGTTTTCTTGTAAAAAGCAAAGTAATTCAGCTACACTGAAACATGTAGCTGATGTTTGTGTAGTGGTATTTTTCCTACAACTAAACAACAGATAATAAATCTATATAAAATGTAATATTCAGCAAATATTCTAAGACAAAGTAGTTAAAATATGATAGAGCTATGTATTTAGGTTTTCTTTCTACAGTTAAATCAACTGTCTATCTATGTATCCATCTACCCATCCCCATCCATCCATGCATCCATTCATCCATTTCAGTTATTTTAGCATGATGGTTCATATTTATTTCCCATCTTCCTGCCTAATGAAGAGGTATTGGGTAATCAGACCTCACCGTTACCACCAGAGAATACTTTTGAAACACAAGAATGATAAACTAAGTTGCTACCTACATAGAGGCTATAAGAAAGATTATTATTAAGTTGTGGAAATCAGTTATTTTTAGTCTAAAGAACTGAACCTTAAATAATTATTTTTTACATGTAAAAAATTTGGGTAGCATCAGAATGAAGATCCATTAAATGATTATGCAATACTGGAGAGATATTAAAAGCAATAATTTTTAACAATATATATTTTTTTAACTATCTAGGAAACTAATCTCAAAAGAATAAATTAAAAACAATCTAGAAATTAAGATGTTGAATTGTAGGTTACCTGCTAACCTCTTGGGGGAGCTCATTTCATTACTCAGGGTGAAACATTAAGTAGAGCACAGGGAAAATTGAGTCTGGTGAGCCTGTGGATTTTAGGGGTAATATCAAAGAAGGCTCTGAGGGTTAATACTCCTGTTTGTTTGTTTCTTTTCTCTCCTGTTGCAATTATGATAAAGTGAACTGCAGATTTTGTTTGTTTGTTTGTTTGTTTGTTTGTTTCCCTGTAGGTGCATTTACACTTGGAAGTAAACAAATGGGCACAATACACACACTTAATGTTTTAATAATTAGGTATGCTTTATTTCAGGCCAGAAGACAAAGATTTTCATAACTGCTATGATTTTCAAAGAACTAGCTTGGTAGTTTCTCCAGCCAACATGTTATTTAGACCTTGAGATGAAGTCAAAGAAGAGTCATCTAGTTTGTTATATTTCCTGGTATTCCAATGTTGTAGTGAAAACTCTGAAACTGTCACCGGCTAGTAGTAAATAATGTAAGTTTATTGAATATATAGCTTATTGCATGTCATTTAGAAAATAAAAGGGTAAGAGAAGTAGGGTTTGGAGAATCTTAACTACAGAAGATAAGCAATTTCATTTTCTCCCTAACATCATGGTCTCTGAGTTGAATAATTCAAACCTTGAGGACTTAATTACCTTCCAAGCAAGCTAATAATCTCTTTGGGGGTTGTTTTAGATTTTTAATGATACAAAACAGTCTATTTATAAGGAGTCAAATGAATGACCTCTATAATATTCATCTATGGGTCTTTGGCTAACTTTTTCGTAGTTTAGACCTTTTTAAAACATGTGTAAAATATTTTAAATTTAATCCCTTCAACTATTTCAAGGGAATCTTGGGTTCATTCTTTAATCTCATTCTTTAATGAATGAGAAGAGAAATACTCAGTGATTAATAATAAAATTTGATACTTATTAGTATAGCACGGGAGGTGTGGCAACAAGCATAAAACATTACAAAGTATAATATTGTAATAATCTAGGGGTCAAGAAAAGCCTCCCAGAAGATGGCATGTTTAAACTGTAGCTTGATAGATCACTAAGCTATTTATACAAAGATATATTTTAAACATAGCACCTCTATGCTGGAGCCTATGAATGTTTTGTATAAACTGACCAATGATAGCCTCTGTACATTCACCCAATGTGGTTTATGTCTTCACAGCTTTCTAGCCGTCATTAGTTCAAATTCCCATGAGTGCCAAATGCAAAAGTTTACAAATCCAATCATTTTAAATATAACCCAAGTAAGCAAAATTTTAGCCATTACAGCCTATCTGCTTCACCTACACTTTGAAACAGCACTGAATATCTTCTAACACTGGATAAGGTAAACTTTGTAGCTAAAAAGAAAACCAGTTCTCACTGTCCTTCTCAGTTGTTTGACCTAGAAATGTCATATGCTGAGTGACAGCCCGTAGATCCTAAACCCCTCACAGATGCCCAACTCCATCTCCAAGTGGGGTCCCCATTCTGACACAGTACCATCTGAACATCTTTTGCTTTCAGGGACCTCCCTCCACACAAACCTGTCATTGTGTTACCCAATGAAAGTTTCCTGTTACTTTACGTTCAGACTGTTTTCCACAATCAGCAGACATCCCATGAACATACCACCAAGGAATATTGCAAATATGAGTAGAAAATAAAGATCATCTAAAGAAGCCACAAGAATTTTCCCCATGTGTTATATAAAACAGTTTTCCGTGCTTAAAATACCCTAGATACTTATCTTAATGGACACTATTATTTTCCGTTTGTTTTGAAGATATTTCTCCAATGAAAGCAGTATAAGCATTCAGTTAAACAAGACTGACAATTCTGTTTTTAGATATTATTACAATCACAACTCAAATACTGCAGCTTCAGTTCCACCAAAATAAAGCAAAAACTACAATAAAGCAAGTCATGCTATTCTTTGCTTTTCCATATGAAAGTTATGTTTATGATATCCTGTATGTGTTAGACATTCAATAACCAGTATATACTATTTCATATATACAATGTCTATAAAATGCATACTAACATTATTCAAAAAGTATAGTATTTTAATATTTTATTTTATATTAGTTCCCTATAAAGTCTAAGGTGACTTCTAATGAAGGTACAATAACAGGAAGTTTATCAAAAATAAATTTCCTAACTTACCTTAAGAACAATTTGCATTCAGAATAAAGTGTTGTAAATGTTATGTCTCATTTCATTGTTTTTGCACATTTATTGCAGTTATAAATATAAATGCAGCATCACATTGTGTGTTATTCCAATTTACACATGATATTACCATTTCAACGTATTTGCCTTAGCAAAAATGTAGACATCTAAAATCATTTGTATCTAAAGTAGTCACCTGAAGTCTCTATTTTTTTAAATTATTTTTATTTATATTCTCTGAAGAGTTAATTAATTCATTTATTAAATCATACTGGGGTCTATTAAATGAAAGTTTTGACAGAGAATTTAATAAAGAAAGCAACTGTGCATTTTTTAAAATATACAACCATTTTCTCAGTTGCCTTTCATCAAATTGACTTAGAAATAGTTGCATGGTTTGTGCTTTGATATGCAAAGTTTCCTTGTTTAACAGCAGAACACCCACTAGAACACATCTAAGTTCTCACTAGATAATTTGAGAGAAAATAAAAATAGAGCAATAGAATGACAGGTGTGGGAAAATAAAAGACATTTACAATAATGTAGAGCAATAATAGAACTTACTGTTGAGTGCTCACTTTGCAGGCATGTACATCTTACATGCAGTAGCTTATTTAATTCTCATGGCAACCAAAGGAAGAAGCTACTGCTAGCATCACCATTTTTAATGTGACTAAATCAGATCAGTAGTACATGACCGTGTTGGACTCAAACCCAAGCATTCCAAGAGGCATCAAATTCCATACTCTCAAGAGAAATATCATACTGCTAGCTAGGAATCAATATTTTTTAATAATATCACTAATAAGGATGTATACTTTCATGATGAACAAAAAATGGCTATATGTAAATATTGAGAAAAATTTAATATGAATATGAATTAATAATAATATTGAGAAAATCTTAATTTTGAGGAAATATACAAATTGCAAACTAAAAATGTTAATAAAAGTAGAGCTGTATGTATTTGGAAAGGTTGATTAGATATATACTTCCAATTAGGATTCACGATTACAGAAGTTCACTACCATGGTAGCACTGATACAAAATACCTTTGCTATAGTGTCTAATTTAATAAAACTATTGAACTGCAGTACCTTTTTTAAATACAAAGGCAAATAAATATTTTCATTTTTTAATGGTCATACCAGCACTGTAAATGATTTAGTGGTAGAGCAGCTTCATAAATTTTCAGATGTATACTGCAACACCATACTACCAAGACACCTATGAGGCCTTAAAAAGTTAAGTTGAAGGAAGAGATAAGTCCTTAATAGGTTATCAAAATGCATGGAACAAGAAGACGGAAGAGTGGGTTTGTCTTAGAGAATATGAAGAGAAATTATAAAATCAGCCAGTGATGGATGGAAGATAGAAAATCAGTAATAAAAAAATATTCTTATATGACAATCTTCTCTTTTCAGAATATAGATTAATAAAAGTAATGGGGGTGAGGGTGAAATGCAGTCTTCATGTAGTTTTGAGCAGCTGTCTAGTGTTTAACATTCCAGGTATCAAGTATTGGGAACTGAATCTGAAAGCAGGCCAAAGCAACCTAAAATTGTCATCTTAACCCTTGTAGCTCATACCCTAGCAAAATCAAACAGATTAGCTGGAGGGCAAAGAGAAGGCTTTAATTCATATTGAAACCACATGTGAATGCAAAAATTTATGGTAAAAGACAGTACAAACTTATCAGCCTTTTTCATAATCTGAAAAGTTTTTGCCAGTATGTCTTTTATCCCCTGAGAGAGGGATACTATTTGAATTTTCTAGGAAAAATAATAAGCAAACAACTACAGCAATTACTAAAATTTAATCTCTTCTTCATTTAGTGTAACTTCACAATATTATTTAAAAAAATTCAAAGTAACAGCGAATATTACATTACCATAATTAAAAGAAGAGCTAGTTAATAGAGGCAGAGCAACTGATGATCCACAAATTGAGAGTAGCAGAAAGGTTATGATAGATAATAGAATTATGATAGATATATAAAAGAATTGCAAAACAAAATAGCAAATTGGGGAAAATTACAAATGTAATTTAACTGAGTGCTGTAGTTCCACTTATTTTATTTTGATTTTGTTGCTTATGCTGTTTGTGTCCTACCTAAAATAATCGTTCTCAGGGGCTGGGGCAAAATGATTGAGTGAATGAATGAATAAATGAATGAATGAATGATGAATGAATGAATGAATGAATGAAATTATCATTGCCAAGAATCATCTCAGGGAGCTGTTTCCGATAATTCAACTGAAAGAGCTATTTTCTTCAAATGATTTTAGGATTTCTGGGCTTATAATTAAGTCTTTAATCCATGTTAGTGAATTTTTGTGAGTGGTATAAAGGTCTAGTTTCATTCTTTTTGTTGTGACTCTTCCAGCACCATTTATTGAAGAGACTGTCTTTTCTCCATGGGATATTCTTGACTCCCTTTGTCAAACATTATTTGACCTTGTCTGTTGAGATTTATATTTCTGCTCTCAATTCTGTTCCATCCATCATCTGTATGTCTGTTTTTATGCCTATTATTATGTTTTATGTCTGTTTTTATGTATGTATGTATGTATATATATATATATATATAATCACTATAGCTTTATAATATAGTTTGGAATCAGGATGTGTGATGACTTCACTTTGTGCCTTTGCAGGATTGTTTTGGCTATATTTTAAAAGGGATCTCATCAAATTAAAAGGATAACTTTGGTTAGTATGAACATTTTAACACGATTAACTAACACACAGGATAACTTTTCATTTAATTTCTTTGATTTCTTCATTTGTGTCTTGTACTTTTCTAGAGATCTTTTGCCTTTTTGGTTAAAATTATTTCTAAGAATTTTATCTATTGTGAACAGATCATTTCCTTAATTATAATTTCTGACAATTTATTGTTAGTGTATTGAAATGCTGCTGATTTTTGCATGTTAAATTTATATTCTATAATTTTACTAAATCTTTTAGCCAAATCTAGCAGCTTTTTAGGCAAAGTTTTGGATTTTGCATATATATATATATATATATATATATATATATATATATATAACCATGTCTTTGAAAACGGAAACAATTTTAGTTCTTTTCCACTTTTAATGTCCTTTATTTCTTTTTCTTGCCTCCTTCCTCTAATGAGGAATTCCAACATTATACTAAACAGGACTCATAAGAGCAGACATCCTGGTCTTGTTCTTGATTGTAGAAGAAAATTTTTCAACAATTCATCATGAAGCATGATGTTAGCTGCTGGCTTGTCACATATGGTATTTATTATGTTGGTGTGTTCCTTCTATATCTAATTTTTAAGAGTTTTATCAAAAAAATATTGAATGTTGCCAAGTATTTTCCTGGAATTTTGTCTGAATTTACTTACCACTGACTCTTTAGTTATTAGTGCTAAAATGCACACACACACACACACACACACAAACTTGATCAAAATAATATAAATCTTTATATTATAGATATAATTATATAAAGAACTGTGAGACATCCATTGCCATACTCTGTTCCATCTATTCTACTCTTTCTCACCTTGTTCATTTTGTGTTTAAGCAGCAAATGATTTTCCCTTTCCTATCACTTGCCTCATCTTGTCTATGACTCAATACATCATTCACAATTTGACAGCTTCCTTTGCTGAAAAAAAAAAAAAGAAAGAAAACAAGGAAAAGCAAGATAATTATTTTCATCTACTGAAGTCACCAAGATTTAATAGATTAAACTTTCATCATCCCTGCTAACACATTATTTTATACAAGAGCACAGACAGCACAGGTAACAGTGTGGAATAAATATAAAATGAGAGGGGAGGGCTGATGAGACAGTGAGCTCTCAGAAGAGATGAAAGCTTAGGGAAGAGTGGTTCATGTTCATTCTCCTGTCTCTTACTATATTAATCCTCCTGGTTTTTAGTTTACCAAACAGTTGATATCATAGTTTTCTTCAGCAATAATTTTACTTTATGCTTAACAACTAATTTGTTAACTTTTTAAACATTTATCCTACTGCAAAAACTTGGGGATAATTTCCCCAAGTGAAATTGGGGAATTGGTGAGTAACTGGAATTGGTGAGATCTATCATTGTGTGTCATGTTTTTAGTTCCACCACAACAGTGATAATTGGATTATAACTTAAATATATACATGGACAATCACTTTTCTTCAGCACTTTGGACAGAGTTTACTACAGACTATTTTGTATTGTGTTGGGAGCTCATTTTAATTTAGTCATTAGCTGTATGTAGGAAATTTGTCTTTCTGCTATGGTTACTTTCTCTTTGTTCTTTGCTTTTTACAATTTCTCAACACACTGACTGGAGGTGAATTTATTTCTACATTTCCTAATATTTTATTTAAGTAGCCATATATTTAATCACTAAATTTTAATGATTCATATATAATGATTATATAATTATATTACTGCCTTTACATAATTAATAATTAAATAATTACGTATTTGATTATTTACATATTGCTTAATACTCATTACCTGTATTTACTTTTTCTTGGTCTACTATTATACCATATATGTTGGCATTCTCATTCTTTTTCTGGTTTTATCTCCATGTAGTGTCTATCTCTTTACCTCTTTGAATTATAGCTAATTACCAAAAATCAATTTAATGTTCAACAGTTCTCATTTGTGTATGTTATTTAATACATCCATAACAGTTTGAATGCCAGTTGTTATATATTTTTTGCTAAAGTTCTATCTTTGTTAAGTTATGATTTTTTTCTAATAGTGTATTTTCCTTTCTTGAAATTTGTTTTTTCTTGTTATTAATAATAAAAAATATAATCATTGTATAGTTACGTGTGTGTTTAATCCATGTTAAAGTTCTCAGACTTGAATCTACTTCATGTTTAATTTAATTGTTGACATTTGTGCAAAATTTTATTTTTATGTTCTCAGAAATTGTGTTATTACTTTATCTATGATAGGGCTTATTTTCTTCTATTGAAAATTTCAAGACTTGGTTTATAAAAGTTTCTTCAGACTAGTTTGTTTGCTTCTGCTGGGCACACTACAGTTTTTACTGTTACTAAGTAATTTTGCATTTTTAATTTCAAAGTGTTCTGATATATGATTTCCTAAATTAAGTCTATATATATGTGAAATAAATGATTTTATTCTTCACAGGTTACTATTTTTACAGTAATGCCCAGGCAGTTTGTTAACAGCCTGAACTAATACATGACTTTTCTCTTCTGAAGATATGGTACCTGAAGTGAGGCACATTAATAAAGGGGTCACAGACACAATTCTTGCCTAACAAACACACAAGTATTATCTGTTTTCCTGACTTTGATTGGGTGCTTTACACTTCCTCTTATGCCTCTAAAACTATATTGGCTCTCCTTTGATTGCTCAAATTCTCTATTATTCTCCCCTTCTTTGTCATCTGTGAATTAATTAACCTTATTTTGGTTTTTATTACCCAGTACATTTAGATATTTTCACCAGAGTTTTAATGGATTAAAACTCTTAAAACCAGATTAATGTGCATCCACTATCTAGTTCTCTGACATAATTTTTTAAGTTAATTTTTGCTGCTATGTGGAAATGGATTAGATCAAAGTGAAAATAATACTTGAAGAGATTATTTCACAATATAAATGAATGGTTAAATAATTTTTCAAGATTACATCTTTTGAAGTAATTTATATTGAGAGCAATGAATTTATTATTTTTCATACCCCTTAGCACTTATTCTAAAAGAAAGTAAAAGTATATGTTCCCAGAAATTAATATAATCATATTTTACCTGTCTCTTTTACTTCTTGGACTTGAAATAATGTGCAGCTTTTTTGGCAACATGATTGACTGAAGAAGTGTATCCATTAATAAGTTAACTTCCCTCAGTAATCAACTTCTTACAATTCTCCTGAAACAAGATTGTAAAAATTAATATTTAATAACATATATGATTCTTTTTAAAAATTGCTACTTTCACTGATTTTATCACATTAAAAGTATTGTTATATAGGGTGACATCCTCACATTCTGGGGTACAGGTAGACATCAAATGTATTGTTTTCAAAAACCTTTTAATCTTCTATCTGCTGCCTGCTATTTCAAAGAAACATCTGTTTCTACCTTTTCTAGTAGGGAATATACTTCAGTGACAACATGAGGTCCATTTCCATAAGATCAAGTATTAGAATATAATTTTTTCTTTTGAAGCAAAGAAATATATATAATATATATCTATATTATAATATAGATGATATATTATAAATAGTATATTATTTATTATATATTATATTATATATGGTGTATATAACATATTAAAATATACAATATATAATATAGTACTAATATCTACTATGTATAGTATATATAACATAATATATATACTATATATGCTACACATATAAAATACATATACTATACATGTATACATAGTATTATATACTATATGTACATTACATATAATATAGTATATATGTATATATAATATATGCACACATGTGTACATATGTGAAATCTACATAGTATATATACTATATATACTGTATGCACATTACATATTATATAGTATATATGTACATAATATATGCACATACACATATGTAAAATCCACATATCTATATCTGGGAATTGCAAATAAATAGCGTGGTTTCAGAAAATCTACATGGGCATTTCTCCAGTTGGACATTCAGGCATAATCCCTGTTAAAAGAAAAACAGTCATTAAAACAATTGAGCAATTAACATTGAGGTTTTGCTATAGTGATGATTTTGAACAGTCCTTATGAGCATGATTAATGATTGAGAATAATCATATATAGTGAAGAAATAAAGGTAAATCTACCATTGAAAACTAGGAAATACTAACTAGGCAAATTTGAAATTTAGTGTTGGTTATCTTAGATACAATGGCTAAGGATTAATGCTTAAATTCAATAGGAAAGTACAATAATTATCCAGAAGTCATTATAACACCATCAAATAACTTTAATGAGTATATTTTACTATAATTGCATATTTTAAGGATATATAGATATTAAAAATACATTAATATATTGTACCTACAGGCAAAATCCTGTTCAAATTCATGAAGTTGGTACTATTTATGGATAGAAAAAAATAATTCTTAAATTATTATTATTAGGTCAGTGTCTGAAACTTGAGTTGGCTTCATTGCTTGTTCTGTTGTTAATTGGATGGTTATGTACCTGTGAAATTCATATGTTAAATCTTAATTGCCAATGTAATTGTATTTGGAGGTTGAGCTTTGGGAGATAATTATGTCATGAATGTGAAACCCTAAGAATGAGATATGTGCCCTTACATAAAGAGGCCCAGACAAATTATACCTGGCCACCTCGCTTCTGAGGACACATGGAGTTACTTTAAATACTGTGGTGAAAATACTCAACTAAAATTAATGAAAAGTTCTGGAATGTGACCAAGATATTATTGAGAAAACTGATACTTAACAAGAAGTAAGGTTCTATTTGGGACAGGTGAAAGTAACGATTAGAACAACTAAGACCTTTTCTTGTATGTATGTCATATTGAGATTACTTATTCTCATGCTAAAGAGCAATGGAGCGATGATTTAGAAATCAAGTAAGTTAACCAGGACAGACTTCAAATATGGATTTAGTTAATGTTATAAAGTAAACAGGAGTTTGATTTCATTTTATTTCTTTAACTAGATATTGCTAGATTAATATAGAGCAAGACAAGATTCACTTAGCTGTATATGTGTCACTCAATTTGCTGTCAATCTCATCTACTTTATCAACCAAGGGTATATTCCAGAATCCTTTCTCCATTTTCTTTTCAAAATACTTCTTATATCTATAATAAGACAAAATTTATTGGGCAATTTATGGAATGAATCTCAATATTTTATTTTCATTTTTTTTCCTTCTCTGCATCTTGTATATAAGTACTGGTTTTAATGGATATATTTTCTTGTGAATCATGAGAAGGACTAGCTAGAAAAACTTAATATTTTGTTGCCAAAGACCAAGTCAAAAGTCAGAGTTGGTCACTGATTTATTCACTGAACACTTATTCATGAACAACTCTGTATATTCTATGTGACTCTGGGGGGGGTCACCTTCAAATGAGTTGTTGTGTAACAAATCACCACACACTTCATCACTTAATACAGCAAAGTTTACAATTTATTATTTCACACAGTTCCCATAAATCACAAGAGCAAGTTATAAATTATTTCTCTACTTTAAATGATGCCAAACTGAACTCAAGGTATTGGTAGGGACTGTTTCTAGTTTGGGATTTGTATTCCTCTCTCACATTCATTGACTGTTGCCAGAATTCAGTTCCTTAGAACTATATTTTCTATCTTCTTTTTGACTGTTGACTGCTATTAGCTCCCAGAAGCCACCATTAGGTCTAACCATAGGGGTCTGACATGGCAGCTCATTTCTTTCAGGTCAGCAGGAGAATTTCTATTAGAATCTATCATGCATCTGTTGATACAGTCTTACATAATTTAATGTAATACAAGAGAGTGACTGCTCCCTCATGTCCAAATGCCCCACCCACACTCTGAGTGGGAGGGGAATTATACAAGGTGTAAAAACCAGGGGCCAGGAATTTTAAGAGTTATTTTAGAATTCTCCTAACTACAACTCCTTTCAAATATCTTTTTCTAGCAAGGAGAGAGAATATGTTTCCAAACTACTATGACAGAAAATCAACACCTCTACTGAAAAATCCTTTCCATGCTTTTAACTAGAACATTTGAATATTAGAATCAAATATTCAAATATATTGCTATATATATGATAGAACAGTTGAAGGGTACAGATAATTAATATATAGTTTCTTCAAAGTTAAAATTTTGAAAGCTACACATTTTACACAGTTATAAATAGGATGCCTGATGCCTCTTTCTTTATGAGTTGCTTGACTTATTCTATATATTATGAGCATTTTCCACAGCATTCTATCACATTCTTAGTATACTTAGAATGTCACATAAAAGCTTTCTAAGATGATTTGTCATCACATTCACTTTTCCTAAATGCTAAACAAACAGGAAAATCTTTTCCTCCACAAAATATTGTTGTTATTAGTATGTGATTGTTGTTTATGTTTACACATAGTATTTATATAACATTTTATAATTTAAATGTTGGCTTAGATAGTTTTCTATGAACAGTTTTCAGCTATTTATAAACATTGACCAACCTCTTCACACTGTACTATGCTAAGAGTGGCTCTATATATGTACAATCAAGGGAGTGGATAAATTGTTGCTACTACCATTTAAAGAAAAAGTCCACACCACATTTAATTTATTTTTTTATTATAAGATGCCTGGATGCTAAACCTCAGGGATATATTGAAGAAGAGGAAATAAAATTCATCTTTTTCATTGAGTTAATTCTACAAAGAACCTGAATTCTCAAGAGGTTTAATGTGACTGCTCAAGTTTGCACATTTAATAGTTGTAAAATCAACTCTCACACCCAGCCCCTTCCCTTTACAATGTAGAAATATTCCTCAGATTTTGGTGGTACCCAAATAGTTTCCCAGAGGGCTTATTAAAAATATAAAAATAAGAAACTTACTTTTGTAGATTCTGAACCAGTTCATTTTTATTCTGTGGAATCACTTATTAGATTTTGATACAAATTATTTGAGGTCTCACTGTACTTAACAATCTGCTGTTAAATCTATCACATGTATAAAGATAAATCAAAAATCATAAGAAAGAAAAGGAAATCAAAGTTTGGAACATGCTTTTGATCTAACTTAGGAATTAAGTTAAATTTTTTTTCTTTCCTAATGAAAAAGATAGACAGACTGGGATAGACTCATTTTATCTATTTGTTGTTCTTATTTGTCTCATTCAACTGTATCATCTTTTTGTTATAATAGCATTGATTTACAACACCATACATGATTTAAGGGTATAGGTTCACAACTCTTTAGATGTCCCATTAGGACCCCTCTACACTTTGTTCCCCATTCCTGCACTATCCTCTTCAAGTAGCCAGTTCTACAGTCACATTATAAGATTTGCTTTGGCTTAGGTTTTTTCTGTTCCTTTGTTTTGTTTCTTTATATTCCTTATCAATGAAATCATTCACTATTCACCTTTATCTCTCTGACTTTACTTATCATAATAACCTACAGTTCATTGATGTTGTTGTAAATAACAAAGTTTCATCTCTTTTAATAACTCATTAAATTCCATTGTGTGTGTGCATGTGACACATAATTTCTATATTCAATCATCTGCCATTGAGCAGTTATATTGTAAATAGTGTTACAATAAATAAGAGTGTACATATCCCTTCGAATAAATGGTTGTGTATTCCACAGATAACTAGGTCTGGATTTGTTTTATTACTTTGCAATATTTTTACTAAACACTGTTTTCCTTCGGGGCTGGGTATGACCAGTAGGATCAGAGGGCTCCTTTTTCTGTGAATCCTCACAAACTCAGGATGTTTCTGGACTTTTGATGTGCATCATTCTCATCATTCTCAAAGGCGTGAAATGGTATCTCAGCAAGTTTGGTGTTAACATGTATTTTTTATTAGCTTTTTGTTCATCTGTATATCTTTTTGTTAGAAGAGGTGTCTTCTTATTTTAGTTTAGTTATTATGCCCATTTGTTGATTGGGCCATTTGTTTTCTTTTTGTGTGCTATATTAGTCTTTGTGAACTTTGGATTTTAGTTCCTTGTTGAACATGATTTACAAGCCCACTCTGGTAGAGATAGTTAATCTAGGAGTCAAAGTATACAATGGAGAAAGTCTAGGCAATAAATAATATTGGGAAAATCAAACATTCATATGGGAAAAAATTATACTAGATCACGAAAACTCAAAATTAATTCAACTTGGATATAAGACCTGAAGCCATAAAATATATTTTCAAAAACATAGACCAAACACACCAAGACATTCACATCAGAGATGTTTGAGGACCTGACTCTAAGGCCAAGGAAACAAAGTTAAAATAAGCAAATGGAACTAATTCAAGATAAGAAACTTCTGCAAAAAGAAACTATCACTAAAATTAAAAACACTCTACTAAGTGGGAAAAGATTTTTGTACATCCTACTTTGTTGTTCTTGAATTTAAGGGCATAAAGATTTCTAGTTTATTATAAAGCTAATACATGCTAGTTATAAAACATTTCAATGTATAAAAAAATATAAAGAGAAAAGAAAAAATGTGCCCCTTTATACCATTCTAGTGACACACCCTAAAGATAAACTTCCCTGAATGTTATAGAATTTTTTTTTTTGTTCTGGGCATTTTTCCTCAATATTTATGCCTAAATCTGAGAATATCACTTTTACATATATTTAATATATTCTATTGAGAGTAAATTGTTTTGTTTTTCTTAAATATTCTGTAAATTACTTTTCACATTTAATAATTAGGTTTCATTCCAGTATCAATAGTGTTAGGTCTATGTTTTTCAGTGGTTCTATAAGGTTTCATGCATACATTAATGCTTTTACAATTGGAATACTATAGCAACATATCCAAAGCTTTGTCCTATACTTGTTTCCCTGCAATAATTTGATGAACTTTTGTTTGGAAATTTACTGTTTTATCTTTCTACCATTATAACCATATGATTATAAGCTTAAGGTAGAAGTCAAAATTTATATTTGTTTAATATCACCATACTAAAATAATAGCTCCAATTTTCAACACAGCAAAATATGAAAGTATATTTTTATTTATCTTTACCAATATAGGAAACCACCAATCTCTTCAATCTTTAGCATTACCGTAGATAAAATATGACATATGACTATATATCATGGGTTTATTGTGGCTAAACATCTCACGAATTGTGAGTATGTGTGCTACTTAAAGTTAGCTTATCTAACATTCAAAGCAAATCTACTCATTACTACTATCCCTGTTTTGCAGATAAGGAAACCGAGGCACAGAAAGTTTGAATAACTGGTCGGTATTCACAAGACCAGCCAAGTTTTACAGTTGAGATTTATATACAGATAGCATGATATTCCTTCTCTAGAGTCCTTGATTTTTAAAAAGAGTGCTATAACCAATTCAGTTTTCTGAAAGTTTAGGGTGATATTTAATATTTTGTAAGTTTTATAAGATTCAATATATTATTTTATATAATTTTGAAACGTTTTATTTTTTTAAAAGTCTAGATCACATCTTTGTCTGGCTTTTTTATTGCTATTTATCAGAGCTTGTATTAACAAAGGTAATTAGAAAATGTTTTCATTTCCAATTTGTTTAATTTTCCTCAGCACAATCATTTTAATAATATTCATCAGTCGTTTGACTTGGTCATCTGTATTAATTTAATGATGATGATATTAGTATGTATTTTCTAGTAAAATGTTCAGAGTAATTTATAGCTTGGTCATAAGTAAACATTAAAATACATGTGAATATTTAAATTTCTGCTAAAACTATAATACAAAATTATTTTAAATGTTATAAAATGTCATCATGGTAAAATGTTGGTCCCATTGGACATTTTGTAAAGTAAGTAATATTACAGTAAACTAACTTCAGTAAACTAGCTATAATTTTGACATAACCTAATTTAACCAAGTGAGGCACAGTATTAAGGAAAAAATAGATTGAAATAAAACACACAATCATTGTGATTATCTTCTCAGAATGATGCTCTTCCTTTTCCCCCTTTTCTCTACAAACTATCACCAATAATTTGAAATTGACTTACCAATTAATTTGTGTTAAAATATAAGTACAAAAAATAAGAGATTAAGCTGTTCTTTCACAATTAAATATCATATGTACTCATTCTCTATTAGAGCCTACAAGAACAATTTTTTTCTTGAAATATTTGAAAATATGTGCAATTTTCCTATCTGGTTATACACGTTTAAAAAATAATATTTTCTGTAAAGGAACAGATGCTTAATTATGAAGTTGCGATTGAAGATAATGTTAAGGGTTGCACAACAAAGTGAGGAAGATAGCAGATTCAAGTTCCAGGTGAGACCCAAGCACATGTTTTGTAAAAATGGAACCTAGGTCTTGACATGAGTTGGCCTAGGCAACAAAGCAAGTAAATGGCAACATTTAAAACAATGGTGGTGAAACAATAAGACTTCATAGTATCACTAGGAGGCATAGTCCCTTGTAAAAAACCATAGCTACTGTTAAGTACAAAGAGAATTTTCCATTGAAAAAAAAATGAAGTTTAGTTGTTCTTAAAAAAATATTTAAAGAATGAAAGACTCTCTAAACATTAAGCAAGTCATTGACATTTTTAAATATTTACTCCTACATGTACATATCCACATAGATATAATTATGTGAAGCATACATGGGCAAAGTATTTGCCTTTTTCCTAAGAGTTTTTTAATTATTCCATTTTATATGTCTAAGTGACTCCCCTTGTCTATGACATATGTGTTTGTGTGTCTGTGCACTCTGTATCCCTAGGTATTTTTTAATGTGGCCTTATCAATTTTCCCTTACTAATCATTAACCCTTCATATTACCGTGATTATTGATATCTGTGTTAAGATGAGAAAAAATTAGAAAATTTAGTCAAATAAACTAAAACAAAATTTTATATTATCACTGTCATTTTATTTTTCCATTTGGGTTTTCACTTCCAATCAGAGTTAAGAATAAAGGTTCCTTTATAGTCAATATACATTTTCTTATCACTGGAAGGGGCAATACAACTTTGGACTTACCTTTTTTACAAGAAAAATACCTGGAGTATAGAAATCAAATCTCCTCTCTTTAATACCATGTCACTATGATAACAAATGTTTTAAGAGCACAAAGTAGCAACTGTTTATTTAGCCAAGACAATGGGAAATATAATTGATTTTAAATCCTTTGAGTTTTTCTTTCTATGTTAAAATTTAGCTACTTTGCTTCTTACGTCTGCTTGGTACTTGGTTCACAGTCATTTAAGTCAGTCGATTCCTCCTAATCAGAATAAGTTCCTTGGGTTCTAAGTCTGAACCAATCTCATTCATGTGGAGAGTAAGCAGTCCTCTTAAATGCAGCAAGAACCATCTCCTGCCCAATCCACAGAAACAGAATTGCCTTCCAGCAGCAGACTCTGTCATTTCCAAAGCCTCCCCTCATTGAGAAGTAAGCTTATAAATTAGAGGAGTAAAATTATAGTTTTTACATGAGTAAATCAGACCTTGAAAACATTCTCTATAACAAACATTACTAAAGATTTTTTTTTTCTCTCATTCAAATTCCCTTTAAATAATGAGAACAGAAAAAAAAAAAATTCAGGCCTAAACAGAAACCAAATAGAAGGCAGTTTTCCAAGCATGGTGACAAAACCAATGGAAGCATCTTTCAGGTTGATTAAATACATTACAATTTATAAACTAGTTTGGAAACTTTACTATGAAGGAGGCATCCATTCCAACCAGCACTACTATACACTTTGGCCTACGATTTTACTTGCCTCCAATATGATTATCTCCATTATTAGTTCACATTATTGTATGTAGCCTAATCCCTTTGGAGTTTGAACATTATCAGCTTTTAAGGATTCTTTATTGTAGAGAAGTGGAATGTAAAGTTAGATAAAATTTAAGATCAGGGATCACAAATAAACTGAACCTATTATGCAAGCTGCCTTAAAGTATCTCTGCCTCAATCAGTGAAACAGCACATACTGCATGGCTTGTTAAATGCTTCATCTTCCAGACTGATTTTAATATGTTAACTCTATCAAGTAAGACCCAGAAACAAATGTTCAAAATCTGGTTTGGTTATTAGTGGGAAGATTAATATTCTATATTGGGTAGGATATTTGGTATTCTTAAGGAATAAAGCCTTGATGCGGATATCAGAGTAACTGAATCTGCAAAGTGACTCAGAAAGTATCTGTTATCATGAAGTTCCTTTAGAGACATATGACTGTTAGGAATGTTGATAGACTGACTATACACCCACCTTCACACGTTACAATGAGACCAGATCCTCCTCAACTGGCCCTCAGATAAGAGGGTGGGATAAGGCTACATATTAACTGCTATTTGCTTCAAACATTTTTATAACATAGAAACCAATTTGCACAGAAAGCATATAATGTAATTCTCACATATGCGAATCTCTATGGAAACATGGACAAGTGTAGTTTTTTGTTGTGTTGTTTGTTTTTTTAATGTAGCTACAGATTGGAGAAGCTTTCTAGTACGATATTCCCTAAGGGAGCTCACTGTGTCACTGAGGATTATAACATTGATAGAAATCCTCCTGGTGATGAAATCATTAGACTTGTTTGCCTCAACTTGAGAAAATTTTAGAGTATTTGCCCTCATAATTTGGGGTGAAAATTAAGGAAAGCTTTTGAGAGTTTCTATCGCTGTCCTTAAACATTTAAGTCTAAATTAAATTAACATTTTAACATTTAAATCTAAAACTAAACTAAATTTAGGCATTTAGACAGAAGCCTGATCTCATCTGTATCTGCAAGGGCTCCTTTTGATTTTTTTTCCAAAATATTTATTCACAGAAAAAGAAAATTGACAATAGACTTTCTCAGCAAAGTAACTAACCTTAGGCTCTAGGTTAATAAAATAAAAAAATAAAAAAATAAAAAATAAAAAAAACAAGCACAAGAAATAGTAAGTATTGGTGAGAGTATGGAAAAAAGAACCCTAGTGTACCCACTTTGATGAGAACTAGTAAATTGGTGTAGCCACTATGGAAAACAGTATGGAGCTTCCTCAAAATACTATAAAAGAGCTATATGCCAGCAATTCTACTTCTGGACATATATCTGAAAAAAAAAAAATGAGCTCAGGATCTCATAATGATATCAGCACCCCAAGTTCATTGGAACATTACTCAATTCACAATATCCAAGTCACAGAAACAATCTAAGAGTTCAACAATGAATGGCTAGGATGTATATATATATATATATATATATATATATATATATATATATATATATATATATATATATATATATATATATATATATATATATATATATATATATATATATATATATATATAATTATGCATATATATATTTATGCATACATATATTTCACATGAAGGCTCATCTGGTTGCTGCAAACAATAGCATTTCCCCCTTTCTTTTGATTTCTTATGACTGAATAACATAATGGAATGACAATGAAGGAAATCTTGACATTTACAACAATGGATGAAACCTGAGGAAATTACAGTTAGCTAAATAAGTCAGAGAGAAATAAATACTTTATGATGTCACTTCTATGTGAAATCTAAAAAAAAGACAAATTAGAAAAACAATCAGAAGTGGTGATTATGAGGAATTACAATGTGGAACACATGGGGAGACATCGGGTAAAGGACACAAACTTCCAGTTATAAGATTAACATATATGAGAATCTTATAATATTATGCTAGTGTTATTTTAGATTTTATGCGTTATTTGGTATGACTCCATAGATGATGTGAGGCCTGGGGACACCCAATTACTTTCCAAATCAATTCATGGTAATTTTTTTTTCTTCACCTTACCCCATTTAATATATAGGAATAAGCTTACATGGGAATGTCTCATTTTTAGATAGAAAAGGAAATCTGTAGTGTTTCAAAGCATCTACAAAAATCCTGCTTTGAATTGAATTGTGTTTCTGCAAAATGCGTACATTAAAATCTTAAACTGCGATTTGATCATAAAATAGGGAGGCAAGGAGGCAATTAACATGAAATGATGTTTTGAAGATGGAGCCCTGGTTGGGTAGAATGACTGTCCTTATAAAAAGAGATAGAGTGCTCACTCTTTGGTCTCACACAGAGTAGAAAGACCATGTGAGGATGCAGCAAAAATTCAAGCATTTGTGGCCTAAAAAGAGATGCCCACCCTGCTGTAACATTGATTTCAATTTTTCCAACCTCCATAACTGTGAGATTTGTCTGTTGTTAAATCCATCCACTCCATAATATTTTGTTTAGGCATCCCAGGAAAATTGAAATTGGTCCATCATAAAAATATCAAATAAAATAAAGAATAGTAATATAAGTTAGGGTTTTATATATTATGTAGTAATATAAATATGATTACAAGGAATTTCTTTGTTTTCAAAACAGAAGACTACCTCACACTTTCAATGTCACCTGATTGCAGCTGGGGACCATGAAGATCATGGGAATAGTAATTTGAAGCAATTCTCCTTGTCTAACTGACCTAACAATATTTAAATTTTTGTTCTTCCCTCCTGGGAAAACACAAACTTCAAATTGTCATGTATGCCAAGAAAGCAAAAAGACCTTTAAAAAGCCAGAAAAAAACCAAATTCTGTAATTGAGCTAACTGGGTTTTAATTTCCACAGCACTTCGAGTTGGACATTGAGATAAAACCAAGAGAGAAGAGCTTCAGAAAGCATAGACCACCAACATGTGTTGATCAAACAATAAGCATTTGCTGGAGAAAAGAAGTTATACAGGCAATAAAATATGTGAAACTATTACATATAACACTTTCCAAATCTAGGTACTTTGCTAACTGCAATAGACAGGAAAATATGGACCCTGGGGACCCTGCGGATTACCCTCAACTGTATGACCAATAGTCCAAATCAGTACTCGGTGTCCAGAGGACTAACTCAGGCCTCATCTTGACAGGCATCAGTCTTTGAACAAAAATCAATGAAGCTAAATGACAGGCAATGTTCTGGCACTGGAGGTTAGCAGAAAATGAGACATAAGCCATAGTTGCAAAGCTGACATTTGAAAACTAGCTGTCCAGAACTGCATACATCACTGCTCGTCAGAGTATATTCCTTCTAACCAAAACTATCAGAATCAGTCTGATCATTAAAATGTTTATTCCTTGAATCTCAATCAAGACACAGTACATATCAGAATTCAGACAGATCAGGAAATTCAATTTAAAACCAGGCACATGCACTCATACTCTTATGTTGTGTGCTATTTGTATATTAGAAGAGTTATTTTAGATGAGATTAAAAAAATTTTCTTGTTAATGGTTTTTAAAAGAATTTAGGGATTAATTAAAATGATTTTTTAAGATATTACTGATGTTGTTGGCTTTTTAAAATTAAAGTTAGCTTTATTAAAGTTAGAGACTATTTGCTTATATTATTTTTTTCTTAATTACTCTTTGCTTTAAAATGTTAATTGTTTTTTAAGTTTGTTTGTCTTCTTTAAAATTTAACAGGCCCTCATCCTGTGTCTCTATAAATACCCTTTTCTTTAGAATCAAAATCTCAATTATTCAAAGCATCATATTACCTTTACTCAAAACCATCAGCTATTTACTAAACAAATACAAAAAGTTATATCATTTAAATAGCTTTAAAGTTATGCCCCCCTAAATCCACATAATCTATCCTAGCTTAACCCTTTAAATTAAAAAGCTCACTTAGCATATAAGCTACCACTTATTGCTATAATAATAATTATTATTATCCTAATACTAAAGCTGCTTTAATCTATCCTAGTAGTAAATCTATGAAACTTTCCTAGCTTATGTTAAATAAAAAGGAAGGACATGCTGTGCGCCATTTGCATACCAGAAGAGTCTCTCTTTCTCTCTCTCTTTCTCTCTCTCTCTGTATCTCTGTCTCTCTGTGTCTGTCTCTGTCTGTCTGTCTCTCTCTGTCTCTGTCTGTCTGTCTCTCTCTGTCTGTCTGTCTCTCTCTCTCTCTCTCTCATTAATGTCACTAAAAAAAACATAGGGACTAACTAAAATGACCTTCTATGACAGCACTGATGCTGCTGGCTTTTCCTTATCTAAGTTAGCCTTATCAAAGTTAGCAACCATCCACCTACACTACCCCTCCCTCAATTATTCTTTGCTTTAAAATGTTAATTGTCTCTCCAGTTTGTTTGTCTTCTTTAAAATTCAACAGGCCCTCACCCTATGTCCCTATAAATACCCCTTTCTTTTGTTAATAAAGTTGTCCCATGGCTCATTCTTCCATTTAACTCCCAGCTGTGGCTGGGCAATCTCACCTCCTCAGTTCATTTCTTGTACCTTGCATCTGGCGGCCAACACTTTTACCTTATAACTATTATGCACAAGAAAACAAAAGAATTACCGGTATATATAAATAGAGTGGGGAAGAAAAAGGGGTCATCTGGCAAATGAGTCATGCAATTGCTAACACTGATATCCCCAGGTTTCCTCCATAATGAGGTTAGATACTTTATTCCGGTTTGCCCTGCATTGGAACAGAGAAAGCAGAGGTTAACAAGAACTAGGAGAAGAGTAGGGTTTGGAGAGAGAGACAATGTTCTCAGACTCAAGTGAATGAAAGTCAAAAAATAAAAACTGAAATGTAAATTGCCTGAAAAATTAAAAGAAATAAGAAATCTCAGTGGACAAATTTGTTGCGTAAATATCATCCCTGACCACCTGGATACTGTATTTCAGACAAACTACATGTGTCATTTATTGCTAATGTAAACCTTTTTATGTGTTCTCTAACTTTAATAGGAATGTTTCAAGAAGAGAGGAGAGCAAGTGTTACATTTTTCTTCTAAAAACATTACTCTTCATTAAATACTCTAGGAAAGACACATGTTCAGCACATTGATGGTAAAAGTACTAATATTGGGGGATATGTGGTGTTGGAAGAATTATTTCATCCTTGGTACAATTTCTAATGGTTCTAAAAATTCAGTGAATGTGATCTATTGACTTCCTAGAGATGAAGCAGCAAGACTCAACCAACAGCAAGATTTTGAAAAGAGAGTATTTAACAGGCAGTACCTACTATAATACTAATGGTTTGCATAAGAGAAATTCTCACACTTATATATCCTAAAGTGGGAAATATTATTACTCCCTTTTTAAGTAGTAAAAATTAAAGAGTAGAAAATGTCCCCAATATACCACAGTTGACCACTACTGTAGTTTGGATAAAGGTAGGTTTATTTGCATAAGAAGGCTGTGTTCCTTCCTTATACTATACTCCTTCCTACATTAGAAGATACTTAGATAATTAAAACAGTTCAAAATAAAACACTGAATTCTTGATAAGGTGGCAAACAGACATAGGCCACTAGTTCATTCACCTGGAAAAACACAAAAATGGTCACAAAATCAATGGTGAATGTAAAATATATGTTTCTGCTAACAAAGCAAAATCAACCATTCAAACCACAAATAACCCTTCATATATGCTGAGATAATAAGATTAGTTGTGCTCTATATTGAGGTAAAATTGGTGACTCAGAGCAGAAACTTAATGCCAGTTTGGGGGATGGGTTTAGTCACAGTGCATGAGTTGTGTTCTCTGTTCTGTGGTTGATAATACTGGGTGAATAGTGGGTTATTCCTTCACTCTGCTGGATAAAATACGGGTATACTGGAAAAAAAAGAGTTCAGGAGTACTCAGTGAAGACAGGTGTTATAGTTTACTGAACTGAAAAAAACACAGAAGAAAGAAGTTAAGTTGGAGATTGTCCATTTTGAACATATGAAATATGATAGTCTTATTAGAAACTGAAGATATCCTATAATCTGGATGACAGATTAAATAATGAATAAAAATGAAATAGCATAAAGAAGAACAGTCTATGCTAGGAAAAAGAACAATGGAATGCAATTATTACTTTTATTATATATAACACATGTAATATATTTTTATATATCTTAAATATACAATGTAATCATATATTTATATTATATAATATATAATTATAGCTATGTTACATATTTCATATGTAAAATTGATTATAAGTTTGCATTTATAGAATTATAATATAAATATATAATTATATTCTGTATTTTTAAAATATATATTATATATTTTAAATATAATATCTATAATTACATTACAATTATATATTTCTATTTTTAATCATATAATTGCTATTTCATGAGCAATAATCTTAATATAGATTTAATTATAAGTATATAATATAAAATTATATTGCATAAAATTATAATATTATATTATGTAATAATATATATGATATATTTATATACTATATAAATATATAGATATAAGTTTATTATTATATTATAAGTATATAGAGTATATTATAAGTATATATATTTTATATATTATAAGTATTATATTATATATGTTATAAATATAATGTAATAGTATAATGTAATAAGTATTAGTATAATATAAGCATAATGTAAGTATAATATAAATATATATCTATATTTATACAAACATTTATATATAACTTTAATATATGACATACATAATATATACAATATATAAATCTCTGTGTTGTATTTATTATGCCTTTTTTATTTTGTATTGTCAACTCTGACATCTTGAGGTTCAATTGACATTGAAGTCACTGACAATCCCAACGTTAGCCATCTGTATAGAAAGTAAAGAAATAAGCAACTAGATTCCTATGCCTTGCCTGTTAATATACAAATCAAACAATGAAGAAAGTCATGTCAGGCCACTTTCTCTCTGCTCTAATTACCACAGGGACACACACTAGACAACCAGAGAGCACCACTATGACAGGTTCCTGAAGTGATTCAAATTAGACAACCCTAATCCTGCTGACTTCATTACACAGAAAGCATAATGGAGTATTTTGCCCGCATTCTTGCCTCTCCCCTGCTTCTGATCCTGGTGCTTCCTCAGGTGGCCTCCCCACTCCATGGCATGTCATGCCCCTTCTCATGGAACAAATTACCTTTTCACTGGCAGTTAACTCCTGATCTGTTGCCCTTTACAGCATAATAATAAAACCTATATTATATGAGTGTCAACAGTCAATTCTTTTGAAATTTCAGTTTTATACTGGGGTATTTAAATCATAGTAAAGGGGGTCAGAAAAACAAAAAGCATCAGCTAACCTTATAAAAAAGGAAGTAAGTGATCTTAGAATTATGTCAAACCCAGACTTGCAAGGGAATTTCCCTCCCATAGTTTTCTCTTGCCTTTTTTCTCATCTGTGGTTTAGATGCTGTAGCTGCATACATCTCTGGAGCTCAACTTGAATGAATTCTTTAATGCTGACTGCACTTGCCTGGTGTCATTTGCATCAACTTTGATCCTAGCCAGGTAGATGTAGGACCTTTGTTTCTCTCAGGACTTTCATCTCTTCAGGAGACTTACCACTTCCACTCTTGAAAGTGAAAAGTCTATTTGACTTCTGCTGAAGGCCACCTACTGGACCTCGTTCTACTTCAGCCACTTGAACATTCAATTATTTTTTTTGACAGAGAAGGAAATGCATTTGCCCAAAATATTACACACTCCATACAAAAATATAATGAATTCACATGTAGCTTTGAATGTACATGTTTATCATCTTTTTCTTTAAATAAATCTTGAAATTTGGGTAAAGATAAAGATAAGACTTAGGAAAAATGACAACTATATCAAAAATTAGAGTTTTCCTTCCCCCAAATAATATAGTTCCCGAGAAAGAAAATAAAGTGTCTTTCCTGCCTTTGTAGTCAACTCTGATTATTGTCAATGAAATGCAAATGTTATCTCTGTTGTGTAGTAATTTAATGGTCGTGTGTGTAAAATGCCTTGTGCCTAGTGTTTAATAAATGGTAGCTACTACTGCCATTAGCTTTCCCTACAGAAAGAATTAAAAGACATCATTACATTTAATTATACTTCTCTGTGGTCTCAGATTGGCCAGAGGATCAGTTCCATCCAATCTGAGATTATTTACAGGCTCAAAGGCAGCACTGCTTTTAATATTAGAGCAGCTTTGTTCCCTGATTTTTGCTCAACTGTCATAGCTCTGGAATACCAGAGCAAACATATCACTATGGCCTATGAGCTTCATTTAGTTTGGATTTTGATATATGAAATTGAATGTTCACATACATAAAAAATAATCAATCCATTGTCCCTAAATCCATTGTCACATACATAAGAAATAGTCAATCCATTGTCCCTACTATTATATAGTTTGTTCACAGATTTTGAACCATTATCCATAAAGAGATACATTTGTGAATAACTGTTTTCCACACTAATTGTATCCTAGCATCTATTTGAAACTTTTTGCTTTTAGGTTTAGCCTTTTAAATTTTTTTTCTTAATTGAAAGACATATGTGTACTTGAACTTCAGCTAATTTTCCTAATCCAACTAAGAGTGCTACAGAAACAGCAACAAAATTCAGGTGTTGGAGACACAACAAGGTAAAAACTATACAGTGGAGTCCAGTTCCCAAACACAGTTGCCATACTGCACCTTCAGGCACCTGTTATACAGAGTGTCAGAACTAACTAGAAGAATGGAAGAGACAAACAACCAGAGTCTTGGACTTCAGGCATTCCTAAGAGACTTCTGCCCTTGTTCCATGACCTAAAAATATTGGAAGAACTGTCAGCTGAGAAATAGTAGTCTTTGCTCATGGGGTGCCATGCCTCTCCATTTCACACTTCTACTAAGCCCTCACACAGGAAAGAGAAGCACTAAGAACTGAAAATGAAATTTGAATTTAAATGTGTGGTAAAAATTGACATAAAAGTTATAAAATCACTCTCAGTGTCAATAAGGATACCAACATGGGTGACTACAACCAGTTTGGGAGATTTAATACATATTTGAAAGCAGTAACAACAATTGCATTCATATTGGGTACTCAGCTCACTCAGGACATCTACTCTGAGTCCCAAATGTTTATTTTAGAACTCTTTCATAGTATTCCCATTTCCTCACCCAAATTATTACAGTTATAATTTTTGCTATTATATGTACTTTACTAGACTGTGGTCTGTTTAAAAGAAGAGGCATTGTTATGACAACTTTTGTGACTCTAAAATGTATTTTATTGACTGGCACAAACCTAAGCTATATTTACATTTGATTTTGATTTATAAAATGAGTTAAATAAGTAAATGTATTTTTAATATGTATTTATTCAAACTACTATAAATTTACTATAGGATATTGTCACCCTGCTCATAGCTGGGTTAGTCCAAAAAGTTAGTTCAAAAAGTTAGTGCAAAAAGATATGATAAGTTTGTTTAGATGCTCTGTTTAAGCTAAAGGGAAATATACCCTGAATAAACTAGATCTTCATGTGTCACACTTGAAATACTAAACAACATGTGTGTATCATGATCCCTTACCTGGTTTAAGTTGAAGTTGGGCCCATATGCAAGTTCCTTCTGCACCCTGAGACATGACAAACAGGCAAGTAAAGGAGATAAATTATTTCTTTCCATTCTTTCCCTATTTTGACAGTCTATTTCAGACACAGTTAGTTCTATTCTTTCCCTCTAAAGGAGATGAATTCATCATGACAGGTTTATTACTGGAGGTTTATCCTTCCCATCTTCAAATCTGGACCACCCATCCCAAGCAGCAATCCAGTTTTTATATCTGTGGTTTTTCTTCTCTCTTCACTAAAGCATATGTAAGTAGCTGCTAAAGGTTTTGAATGCATAAATTCTTCCCTAGTAATCATGGTCAGGTCTTACTGCTGCCTCCATGGATTTCTGTAGTTATATAATTATATGAGTACAATCTACAGTCCCATCCATTTTGTCATTTAATTCCTTCTCCAACTTATAATCAATACTGAGTGTCATAATTTCCCAATATAATGTAAAATGAATGAAGACAGAGATGAAAATGTGGTCTTCACACCTATAGTGAAATCATTCAACAAATATATATTATTAGTATTATTACTGTTATAATTTATGTTTTGTGTACTAAGTTTAAAAAAAGGCTTTCAGGATACAAATATGATAAGCTAGTGGGAAGATACTGGAATGTAAACAAAGAGATGTCATCTTGAGGTGATAACCTAATAACACCCCAAATAATCTGAGAGAAGCAAATCTACTCCAGTAACTAATTTTGAAGTGTAATTTCAAGAGAAGGGAGTAATCCAGGTCATATGGAATAAGTAAGAGGTCAAATTAAGGACTAACTGGTTGCTGCTATGGACAATGGGGGTTCATTTCCACTGGGGACTCTCTGAAGAGATATGCAAAATATTACTCAGTTTTGTTTACTATAGTTATTGAATCAGGGTGTATATTTCCATGGATGACCCCTAATTTGGCCTGTTCTCACTATGCAAGGTTTTCTACAAAGAAATTCTTTATTTTTCCTTTTTTCATAATGAATGACAGTTGGTTCCCTACAAGTACACATGTGGGGAAAACAGACAATTCTTATAGCAAAAAGTAAAAAAAAAAAAAAAAATGCTGCTTTTAAAAATTTGAGTTACGCTCCATCACTTTTACAAAAGACTTGTATCAGTACCTGTTTTCATTAATGAAAATTGTCAAATTTATGAGAAAAGATTAAAGGCAAAAACAGCATTCAGTGTTGTCTTGTTATTTGGCAGCTGTACCCCCAAGGAGTGAGAACAGTCCCACCAAACTACTTCCTTAAGAACCCCTATTAATAGGTAAAGGTCTATCACATTCTGGTTTTTATTATTTTTAGTGTTACTGTAGGTTTTATCTGTTATTTAAGATTTTATATGTTATTTAGAATTATTTGCTAGGTTATTTTGTGAGATCTGGAACACTCAAAACTGTTTCCACAGAAATTAATGGTAAGATTTCTCTGCTTTACACCATTACAGTTTATGACAGTTCTATGAACAAACATTTCATCAGAACACTCTGTTTTTAGATAGCAGGGAAGGTGAATGTGATACAAATAAAGTGTAATATTTCAGGTAACAACTGCACAGAGGCAGCCAGAGTCTAGAGTAAAAAAAGTACGTAAGAGAAGGTGATGTAAGGAACTAAATAGTGTCGTGTAGGCTTTAAAATCAGCACCTCTAGGTTTCAGTCATTAAAAAAATGTATTGATGGTCAGTCTGTCTTGGCCAAGAGGAGGGACAGAAAAAATATTGTAGGTTGGGTGATCATTGAGTTGCACAAATGCTGGCCTCTACCTCAAAGTATTACTATGATCAGAATGAAATACTTTGGCAAAGTCAATGAATATAAAGTAGAGATTTTTTCTATTTCCCTTCTTCAGCATTTTACTTACAGGAATAATTTCATCCTGGCTATCTTTAATGAGTTTTATGACCCTGAGCAAGTGAATAACTTGGCTGTGATCCAATTTCTTCATTTATAAAATGAAATGGCCAGTGAACTGCAATCCAGTTAACATTATGATTCTATGAATCTATACCCACATACTACACTAGCATCTGAAACCCTGCTTGTATTTCTAGAAGTATGCTGATATGTATTGTTGTGCATTGTTTTGCTATTAAATTCTCTACAAGAATTTTTTTCACTAAATCACATTTTCCACTAAATTCACTTATCACATATGAATTAGTTTGCAACTTCTAAAGTATTTCTAGGAAGAAAAGTCTATAAATAATAAAGCTATGAAAAAAAAGTTTACATTGATGTCATGAAATCTCAGCAAATCAGCCTTTGGAAGTGGTAACTGATTCATGTACACTAAATGGACAATTTCTAGCATGTTCTCACTACATTGAAAATAATCAAGCAAAATACTGAACTTCCCGTGACCTCCAGGCTATATATAACACACTGCTTTTTCATATCCTTCCATTCTCCCTCCACCCAACCTAGTTGTATCTCTGATTTGCTTTCTCCTTTTTGACCATACTTAACTCATCTCTGCCTCAGAATCTCAGCATCCATCTTCTTTCTGCCTGAAATGTTCTGATCTCTATGTTCTCATTTATCTCTGAAAACAAATCACATCTCTGTACAACCTGCCCTTCCCATCCAGTCTAAATTTGCAGCAATCACTGTTACTTTGTTTTATTTTTCTTACCAGAATTATCACCATGCAGTTTTCTTTCTTTTCATTAATTTCTTTTTTTAATTTCTTACATCATAGTTTTTATTTATGAAGTTTATCTCTACAGAGTTTTTATTTAGTTATTTATGTATGGTCTGTTTCTACAAACGGTAAGGTTAAGTCTTCACTAAATTCTCCATTCCCACAAGACTATTTGGAACATAATAAATTAAAGGTAAATATTTGTTGGCCAAATAAGTAACTACTGAGTGGCACATAGTCAACATTCAAACAAAAGAGAGCAAACAGTGAAGTTGAAACTGGAATTCTTGTTTAAGTCCTGTTTCTGATATGAGATAATACAATCTGAGAATAACAATATCTAGCCTATCTACTTCACAGACATTACTTTCATGTTTAGATTTATGTCTAATAATCCAGGACCTTTCCTTCAAGTATATTCTTCAAGAAGTCATTTATCCATCCTTTCATGCTTTATATTTATTGTTATCAAAAGTCAACAGATATTAGCACTGAAAACTTAGACAAGTACCTTAAATTCTTTAGGTCTCAGTTTCCTTATCTAAATAAAACAGTAACAGTACCCATAGATATTATATCCAGAGTACTTAGGAAGTATCTGACATATTGTGACTATTACAATGATACTACAATGATGTTATCTACTGTTTATTTTTCACTATGTTTCAATTTCTTTCCTTACTAATAGCTCTGCTAAATTCCCACCAACCCCCAGCACTGGAGCAATAATCTTCTGTGAAGCCTTTCAATATATTGTCAATTATTTGTTTTCTTCCCCAAGCATAATTCATATACCATTAATAATTTCTTATGTGCTATTTATTTAGTCAATACTTCAATATTTTTTGTTTATTATTTGGTTTTGTAACAAGCACTAGAGAATAATTATGAGTTTGTCTAATATCTTCTTAATGCCCGTTTACTTAGGTATACATTTATTCTCTAAATAAATGGAATTCTCACTATATCAATATATTTAAAGTATGATTTTAAAACATTTTAAACAATTATTTTTGTATTGGTCATTGGTCTTTGTAAATAGAGGAGAAAATATCACATAGATTTTGTCAATCACTTATCTTCATCCCAAGATACTTAAAAGGGGTTCATTTTTATAGTATGATTTACTGTTATTCAAAATATTTTTGAGAGAAAAAGTTATTGAACTTTAGGGAAAACATATGTATACCAAATCCCAAACTTATGTATATCTACTTTTTCAAATTTATAACTTTAAAAGTATAATAAATTTAATGCTTCCAGAAAAATTTATATAAATTTAAAATAGTTTAGACAGAATAATCAGTATTTTACATAAATTATAGTTTCATCTATTTCTATTTATAATACAGAGTACTATTTTCTTACTAAGAACTTCATACACTTCATTTTCCAGTAATAGAAATACAGATGAAACATCAAATAAAATTTCCTAAATGTACATAGAAGTTAGACAAATCAAATTTCTTCTTTATTTGTAGTCCTTTTCTATTTCTGTAATAACTAAATATTTTTCTCTTGCCCCAAGTTCATCAGGTATTCTCTGTATTTTCTGTACTTATGTCTACTTCTCTTTCTTCTGTGGAAGATCGTAGAAAAGCACCCTATTTTCAAGTTCAATGCTTCCCCCTCTTGACTTTGTGGAGTCCCACTTAGTAGCCATGGAATGAGACAAAAAGTTATTCAATTTTTCTTTCTGAGTTTTCTTTCTTTATTTTTTTAAATTCATTTTATTGATTTGTCACAATTAAAGTGGAGACAATAAATACTACTCATTATAAGCAATTTAAATTATGTAATATATGTTAAGCATATAGAGATGTGGGTCATAAAAGATTGATTTTCTTCTGCTGCTGCTTTTTTCCCTCAAAATTTGCCAAGTGTCTTTTCACTTTTAGTAACTACGCAAATGTCTTTTCATTTTTAGTAACTACTCAATGAAGTGTAATTCATTTTTCTTTGCTGTTCTTTAATATCTTCATTTTCTTATTTCGGTTTGTCTTTATCCAACTCACACACTTACTACCTCTATGTTAAATTCAAGGCCCTTTCTTTTCCAATCCACTTTCCTCTCAAAAGTCACATTTCACATTTTCTCTTATCTCCATGTCCTGTTCATCCTTCTAGTTATTGTAAGCTGACTCAAACCCAGGTAATGTTATTCCAACTTCTGTGTGCAAGATTGTTAGTGACTAGTTTTTAATTCTGTCATTTTCTTTATGACCCATTCCACCCCACACCATTCAAAGTCATATCTTGTAGGATTTCAATTACTCGGGACTATTTTCTCTTTCCAACTTGGCAATTTCTTTCATCAGATGCCATACTTTAGCTCCCTCCTATATAAAAGCATGGTCATTGTCTCATGTGAACACTATTTTATATGTTGTTGGAATAAATAGACACCAGTTATCCAAGCAAATGAAAGTTTTTAGATCTCTCTCTGTCTCTCATAAACCCTGTCCAATATCCAGAGAGTACAGTTTATGTCACAAAAATCATATAATTTATTTGGCTAAGTTTGTTCTTTTTTTTGTACAATTAAGTTTAGGGGCTTAGTATTATTCTCTCATACTATTGTCATATTTTCCACTTGGTAACCAAAGTCACTCCTTTCCCCCATTGCTGATTGTCTAAAATGCAAAATTATTTCCACTCTAAAAACAAAACTTTAAAAATTATTTTATAAATTGTGATAATTCTAAGTTCACTAATGTTCAAATATATATGCATTTAATTAAAGTTACCATAAAGTGGAAGAATCTACAAATTCTTCCTGATAAATTCAAAATTAAGAACACATTCAAGAATCTCAATGATGTCTTAACTTACACACAAATACACATCTATATAAAAAAACATATTTGCTTAATAAAATTGCTTAAAAGTAAGGAGGAAGAGAAAAATCTTAAAATCAGTCAGAGAACAAAGTCAAATCACATAAAGTGGAACAAAAATTTGGATGAAAACATAGTTCTCTTCAGAAACAAGGTAAGCCACAAGATAGTGAAGCAAAATCACAAAATCACTGAAAGAAAAGAAAATTCACCGACTTAGTGTTTATAATTCAAAAAAAAAAAACTAAAGTCCAAACAGTGAAAGAATTGAGCAGCAACAGACCTATATCACAGCATGTACTGAAGTAAATCCTTCGAGGGAAAAGGGAAATGGCAGAAACTAGAAATCTAAATCACCACAGACAAATGAAGAGCACTGGAAATGGTAATTACTGGAGTATATATAAAGGAACTTTTTCTTACTAATTAAATATCTTTAGATGGCAATGCATTGTTGTATGTAAAAATAACAGCAGTGTATAGTGGTTTTGTAGTAATTGTTGGAAGTAAAATGTATGATCAAAGAAGGTGCAAATACGAGGAAGGCAGAGATATAAATGACTCGTAAAGTTCTTATGCTATGAGGTAGTGGTACTATATGACTTTATGGCAGACTTTCATAAGTTAAACATGTACACTATAAATCTTAAAGCCACAATCAATATACACCACAGTTTAAGAAAAGTGATTTCTGAAAGGCAAAATTTAAAAAAACTCATATTTTTTGAATTTCAATTAACTCTCAATAAATGATGTAATAAAGAGACTATAAAAAAATCAATGAAGACATAGATGTATTTATTGACCAACATTATCAACCAACTTGACTACATTACACAACAACAATAAATATGCACCTTTTCAAGTTTACCTGCAACTTTTAAGAAAATGTTTCTTAAAAAGCATGAACCATTCTAAAGGATTTGAGCCCTACAAAATGTGCTTTCTCATTTCAGCAGAAGCAAATTAGAAATATATCACATCTAATAAAAGAATTATATTCAAAACAGATAATGGACTCTCAAACGCAAAATAATACGATCATGAAAATAAAGGGCAAAAGCTCTGAACAAATCCTTTACCATAAAAGCTATATGAAAGTCAAAAAGTTATTCATTAGGGGATATTAGCCATGAGGGAAATACAAATCAAAACCATGATGAGATTCCACCAAACATATCAATGACTCAAATTAAAAAACTGAACAAACCAAACGGAGACAAAAATTGGATCAAGTGAAACCCCTGGGGGAAATGTAAAGTGGTAGAATCACCTTTGAAAAGTGTGACAGTTTCTTAACACTGTAAATAAACTCCATGTGTCCTAATCATACCCCTTTTAGATATTATACCAAGAGAAATTTAATAACATGGCTATCCACTTGTACAGGAATGTTCACAACAACTTTGCAATAGCTCAAAACTAGAAACAATTCATACATTAATCCATCATAGAATTACAAAATTAATATAGTATATTCCTATAATGAAACCTATTCAGCAATAAAATGTATAGTTACTGGATATGTTTAAAAACATGCAAGAATCTGTGCATTATTATGTTGAGTATGCTGAAAGCAATCAGATTAAAAAAGATTAGTTTCCATATTTTTCCACCCATTTAATATTCTAAAAATTACAAGTAAAACTATAGTTATAATAACAAATCAGTAGAAATTGCCTGGAAGGAAACAAGGTCACTTCAGAAAGGTAGAGAGGGTCATAAAATATATAAAAAGTTTAGGGGAAAATATACCAAAGTACTAATAAAAATGGCAAGTGACTTTGGAGTAGTGGGCTTTGATGACAGTTTTGAAAGTAAGAAAAAATAAAATTTTGTTTCAAGTTTTCTTCAAGGAGGTGGAAGGGAAGAAGAACCCAAGGAAATATTGTGATGGACTCTGGTGCTTAAATGGTGGGAGAGCTACAGTGACTGTAGAGAAACCATGTGATGTCCCTAAATACAACAATGTAAGAAAAAAGTACTATATTTTTAAAAAATCAATAAGAAAATAAAAGTTTTCTTCTTTTAAAAAATTTGGTTTTATTTTCCTTTTTGTGCCATCTTGGACTCTGTGAAGGCTGGCTGGGAACAGAACTTCTAAAGTCTGTGGTCCACAGTCATTTTTTCTGGCTAGAAACAGATTCTCCAGAACCAGAGGGAGCATACAACTCTTCTTAAAATTGAAGGTATTTATGCTCAAGTTGAAACTAAATTCTATCTATGCAAGACATGTGCTCATATATACAAAACAAAGAACACAATGGCTCCTGGTGGCAAAGCAAATGAAACCAGAATCATCTGGGAGAATTAACTCCTGTCCATGGAAACAGTGATATGGTTCATGCCAAATTCCAAAATAACCTTCCAGCTCAGGTCATAGAACACATAAAACAAATAATGCTGACCCTTCAAGGATTTACATTTACATTAAAGAAAATTTTAGTGATAGTAATGATGTTCGCTATCCTTATTGCAGTGAACTCGTCTGTGTTTACACATGTTAAAATGCATCAATTGTACATTCTAAATAAACACAATATATTGTATACTAATTATACTGCAAATGAAAATCTTACTTTTTTAACTCAATGTCGAAGTTCTTCAACATATTATGTGCAGAACCTGATTTTCCCATAATGTCCTTCAATAACACTGTGCCATATCTACCACTATCATGCCACCATGTCTGAATATGTATACCTTCTTTCTAGAGCAAACTTTAAACATTAACTGGAAAATTCAAGACTCTCTCAAGGTACAATTCAAATGCCTTTGACAGATAGTATGAACAAAAAGTGAAAAACATAAAACAACATGTCTCAGACATGACATTCATGCTACCATAATAGCAACATCTTAGATCCCAATAAACAGTGGTGCTTCAGTGTTTTAATAAACAAATCTCAACACTTCTTTATGCTGTCATTTATAAAAGCAAAAAAAAATTAGTTGAAAGTGACTGATCCTAGGGATGAATGATAGTAGAGAATTTTCTGAATTATATTAATAGCTACCTACTGATATTGGTGGCTATGTTTTATTAAGTGATTAATGTATTCCATATACTACAAATGTATTCTCTTTTAATATACTATATTATATTATATTTTTATTATCTACATTATAAGCTATAACTTTAAAAGTTCAGTTAACTTTCCAAAAGATTCAGTTAACGAATTGGAAAGCTGGAATTTGAACTTGAATAGTCCAAATTCAGAGATCTTTCTTTTCCACAGCACCCTGCTATTTGTCTGTACAAAAGATGACAATTAACACACACTGTGGTTCTGAAAGAATTTTCTAAATCCATTTCACTAAGAAATTGATGAAACATTTAGACAGATGTAGTTAAGTAAAAATTATTTTTTTTATTTTGGTTTTGTACAGATCTCCCATTCATAGTCTGCATTATTATCCTTACTTCTTTTATTTTTCCTTATGTAAAGTGATAGAATGAAGTTGCTATTTGGGCTGCTAAGACACTTTACAGAAATTTATGTCTCTGTCTACCCCAAATCCAAATCTTAAAACATTTCATTAACAATTTCACATTACTTCATGTATCTTTGTAGATACTAAAATGGGTCTATGTAATGCAAAATTTTCCAATAGGTCTTCTGCCATATGCCTAGTATCAGCTGCTTACAAGATAATATTTGTGTCTAGTTGCAAAGTATTCAGCAGTATCCAGATCAGAATTAACAACAATGAATGAAAGTGGGAGACTATCCCTAACTGTAAGAGGAAAAGAACATCTTCCAGATTAAGTTGCACTAGAATAAAACTTTTTCACTGGACAGAAACAATTTATTCTTGATCACTTGCTGCATAATATTTTCAAGTATTAACCTCAACTCTTATTAGTTTTTCATCTCAACTCTTAACCTTTATATCACACTTTCAATGCAGTCCTTCATATCACTATCAGTCAGAATTGCCATCACATCCTCTACGCTCTCCTGGCACTTGGCCTATAGTTGGAGTATAAATGATTCTGGTCTGTTCTAAATTTAACCCTGAGTCTTTTCTGCTCTTAACACAGACTTTTACATTTCACCAAGGGTAATTTCATCTTTCTCTTGCTCTGGGTAAAACTACTGAGGCTAGTTCTAACTCTGATCATTTGTTTCTCATCATATAGTCATTCCAATAGGAAATCTTTTCATCTCTATCTTCAGTATATACTACGAACCTTCACCCCTCCTCCACTGCTACCACCCAAAGCACCATTATCTCCTACCTGGCAATGCAGGTAACCTCCAACTGACATCCCCATGCTCTTCAGCCTATTCTCAGTTAAAGGGAATCCTATACTCAAATCTGCACATAGCTTCACAGCTCACTCAGGGGTAAAAGGCAAGCTTGTTTGTGTTTTGCCTGGTCTTTCAGCTTTTGTCACGGCCCCCAGTCTGTTACAGATACTCCTTCCAACACCTTTGTGGCTGTCAAATATTCAGGCAAAGTTCATCTTTACTGCTTTTCCCAAAGATCCAAAGATTTATTTGTCTCATTCTCTTTTCTCAGGTCTCAACTCAAGTATTTTCTTCCTAGAGAAGACCTCCCTGATCTTCTTTAGGTGGAATTCCACTTAGCACCTCTTGAGCCACCTTTTTTCAATAAAACTTACCACTGTGTAGTCAATTATATATTTTAGCTATTTGTCACATTGTTTCTCTCCTTCACTAGAATTTAAAACCTGGATATCAGGAATTTTGCCTGTTTTCCCAGCCTGTAGAACAATAACTGGTGCATAGAATTCAAAAAGCATGGCAGAGGCAAAGAGCACTGGAGAACCCAATGGAACTGTGATGATAGACAGGAAACTAAGTTATCTCAATAAGTAAAATAGAATATGAAAAAACCAAAAATTTTAAATGTTAGTAGAAATTATAAGAGCAATGAATAGATGGCTATTTCCCATGACCTAACTTCATTTCTATAACAACAGATTACTAACATGGCAAACATTAATTGAAATGAAGGTTTAGGCAAATAAGACAAAGTTAAAAAATGAAGAACAGTGAAGACAAATGAAGGACGAAAGTAATAAACAATATTATTCTCCTTTCTGGACTTCACATCTGATTTAGGAAATGAAGAATTGTTTTGGACAGCTTAGGCTGTTCTTTATTTTAGCAAAGGATTGAATTTTCTTTTTCATTTTTCAAGTTCCCTGGCACCTAGCTGATATTTGTAAATAAAGACGATCCACCCACTCACTCACTTCTGTCAGCTCTCCTGACCTTTGTCTCAATCTTATTTTGCTGTTTGACCTACCCTACAAGCTGGGAAGACCTATAGATTTAAAACTGCTACATAAGTCAAAGAGCACACCCCTCCCTTTCAAAAGAGATTGTATTTTGGTTCTCAGGGAATAAAAGCAAAAAACAGTTTAGTGGAGACATACCTGTTGATTGTACACATTTTTTTTTCTTTTTATTCTTATATATAATCTCACCTGAGCCAATGTCTGGAACATTTTCAAAATATTTTTTCTCAATGTATACAAGCCCAAATTGTCCTCATTCTAATAGAACAAGACTGAATATGAATTAATAAATTCATCTGTACTTATTCATTGTGCCTGATATAGACTCAGGTTATCTGTATGCCAGTACTTTACTTTTTCTCTGTCTAAGTGGACATCAAATTTTCTGTACTTAGCTATTTCCCATTTGGTTATAGTTTGAGACATTTTCAAAACACTAGCAAATTTTACTTTTTGATCAGGAATCAGATATTGAGCAGAGTGCATGCCTACAAGGAACACATGATCCAGCAGAATTATCAGATGTGTGTTGTGTGCACATGTGTGGGGTACTGAGATATATACAGAATAATGTTAAGATTAAGTAGACAAGTGAAAATGGAGCAAAGGTTGCCTTTTAATTGAGATAGCAAGAAGTTACTTTGTATCCAGTCTACAGACAGAGACAAAACTGATCAAGTCAGGCAATAACAAAGGAGAACCAGCTGAGTCTGTTTTCTGTTAACACAGGGATTAGTAGACAACATGTGTGTATCAAGCAGGAGTAGAGTATGAAGGTCACTCCTCACACCCTTATGCAACAAGTCATTCACAAGTGGTAGGACTTTTATGCAAATTTTAAACAAAGCTTAGCTAAACCAAAGATAGCCTCAAAGAAACCAAGGTTAAGCTCTCAAAAACTTAAAAACAACAAACTAAAGAGAGAATCCTGCTGTTGAGCTTTAGGAGGGTGATACACTTGAAGACTTAGGCAGAGGAATTTTGTCTCTGGACAGTCCCTGGCTATCATTTGCGTGACAGAAGATTCAAGATTGAGAGGCCTGGAACTCTATCAACACTCTCCTTCTGAATCCATTTTCTTACAATGTATTTAAAGAGAACAGCTGGATGTAGCTGCCCCAGATGGAAGCCCTCCCACAAGTCCTCAGGTCTCTCTCCAGCTGTCATTCTGACCAAACAATTCTGCATTGCAGGATGTACACTATTTTCTGATCATCTTCTACAAATCCCCTGCCTAGACAGCATCTCAGGAAACTATTTTCCATGTCCTTTAACACTTGAGTATGTGGAGTCCATGGGAGGCCAGGAAAGGAGGAGGAGGGAAGCCAATGTATTGTGTCTCACTTTCCTTCAATCTTCTGGTATGACCTCAGTAGCTTCAACTAACACCAGATATAGAACCAACTTTTATGTCGCATCTCCCACCAGGAAGACAACTGTATGTTTTGTGCTCTACAAATTCTGAGCTCTGATATCAGGACTCTTCTTGTCCCTCTAGCCCTCCAGGGATAGTGGCTTCTTTATAGACCTGCTCTAGCTTACCTACTGTCTCTCTTTGTCTTGCCCAACTTCTCTTCACTTCATAACCAAGTTGTTTTTTAGATTCTTTTATTTGGGAGGAACTGGAGTCAATTTTGTTTTGGTGCTGGACAGTGATTCACAATCAGGTTGATAGGGTGTGCCCCTCCCCCCATTGTCTCCTGTTTAAGATTGCAGATTTTAAGGACAGGTAATGTTAAAATGGGGGAATGACCTTAGCTGGAATTTCCCTTCAGGGGGATGCAGGGGGAAGAAAGAAGTGAAATAGTCTAGGTGAAACAGATTTCCTGGAAGGCGGGAAATCAGGATATATAAAGGGTGTGCAAACAAAGAGAAGAATGAGGGGATGCAGATTCGAATATGGAGACTGGATAGAGAGAG